>WAAD01007759.1:115293-144833 GCA_013389945.1 Fregata magnificens
TCCTCCTTCCGGCCCTTCTTGTAGATGGGCGTCACATTGGCTAGCTTCCAGTCATCCGGGACCTCCCCCGTTGACCAGGACTGCTGATAAACGATGGAGAGCAGCTTGGCAAGCTCCTCCGCCAGCTCCCTCAGCACTCTCGGGTGGATCCCATCCGGCCCCATAGACTTGTGAGCATCCAGGTGGCGCAGCAGGTCGCTGACTGCTTCCTCCTGGACTGTGGGGGGTTTCTTCTGCTCTCGGTCCCTGTCTTCCACCTCAGGGGGCTGAATACCCTGGGGATAACTGGTCTGACTATTAAAGACTGAGGCAAAGAAGGCATTAAGTACCTCAGCCTTTTCATTGTCCTTGGTGACAATGTTCCCCCCCCGCATCCACCAGAGGAGGGAGACTCTCCCTGGCTCTCTTTTTGCTGTTAATGTACTTGTAAAAACATTTTTTATTACCTCATACAGCAGTGGCCAGATGATGGGAGACTGTCTCTGGTAGAGGAAGAAGAGGAGCTCCTGACTGGGAGCTGGTTGCAGGTGAAAGCAGTTTGGAAATTACCTAATGGGAAAGGTCATGTGTGGATAAAAGGAGAAGGTGGGGTTGTTCATTCATTCTTGGTTGTCTGTGTGAGTTTTAAGCTGGGAGACCTGGCTGTGTACCTTTTCGTGGCTGTGATCTAAGGCTTTCTGTCTCTTTGTATATGATCCTTAAAGCTAAGAAGAGGTACTTTCTGAAATGTGGGTCCTTCACCTCTTAAAATATTTCTGCCCTCTCATGGGGGCACCTCCAGCAGAGAAGGATGAGCTGATATGGACCTGGCTTTTCCCGGCAGCCTGCTCGTCTGCTTACGGGGTACAAGGTCTTTCTTATGCTATGGGGATACAGGTTTCTCTTCTGTTTCTCATCAGCCTCAAAGGCGGGCAGAAATAGTGTGTTGTGGCTTGATGCTGTTGGGGAAGCAAGCCCGTATCAGATCTTATAGAGACACCATGGTGGGGCTTCCACCAGGGCTGGGACCTTGTGGATAAGAGCACCTTGAGTGCCTGTTCATAATGCTGTGACTTGTGGTGCATTGTGATGCTTTCTGGAAGTATTTAGATAACTTAATGGCCCCCTTATGGCATCTGAGGAGACAAGATTTGATGTTCTGTAGTCAGTGCTTTGGTGAGGAGAACATTTGTATTTAATTAATACTGCTCTACAGGAATGGGTACGAGGCTGTGGAAAGCTGAGCAGGGATGAGAACAACATTGCCCAAGTCCAGCAATGCAGAAAGAAATTATTAGTTTAACGGGGCATGAAATTACCCATTCTGTTTTCTTCAAAGTTAATCGTAGTTCACGATATAGTCTGCTATGGCTGATGAAACCCCATCAGGGCTGGCCATGCAAGAAACCCAAAAATATTTGCCTTCAGTGTAGGACCCCGGCGTGTAGCTGTATGAGGACTGTTAGCAGATTATCCACCCCTGGACACCAAAAGGGACCAAAGACTGTTCCCTGGCAAAGCTCACCTGCTTATTCTTTTATGACTTCTTTTTCCCTTTTGTCACCTTCTGTGGCAGGGCATTTGGAGGACTGCCAAGTATAAAGAATTTTTGTCAAATTCATGAGTTTTCTGCAAGAGGCAATGACCACAGGATGGGTTTGCCGCACGTGCCTTTCAGTGGTTGTGTGACAAGTGGGAGGAAATGCTCCCTGCTCAGCCCAGGAGTTACAGATCCAGATGGAGAATCCAGAAAACGCTTAATTTGGTCCCTGAAATCGCTAATGCCTGAGACATGGGAAATGAGAAACTTCACAGCTTTCTTAGAGTTGATGGATTATAGTTGGTAGTAAATTGATGGATGACAATGTGATGCTTTAAGGAGCTGTTTTTAATTCTTCTCAGGGAGGAAAGCTAGGTGGCTGTGTTCCTGGGCTGCTTTGGGCATATGGATGTTAGAATGGGACAATGATATTTCTCCAAATACTGACCAGACTTTTGCATCCTCATTTTGTCCCATTCAAATGGCTGAACTGAATCCAGTTCTGAATCCAGAACTGCTTCAGACTAAAATTGTCTAGGTCCAAGAAGTCTTAAAATGTAGCAGATAACACAAATAGTTGAAGGTCCAATAGCGGATGAGTGATAAAAGAGTGAACAGAAATTCCCCTAGCTCACCCAATCCAATCAATAGCAAAATCTCAGACTCTTGCAGTCACTTTGTGGCTGAATATGAAGCCAAAACAACCTTCCAAATACTGGTTTTTAGCTCAGCCTTGAAAGCTGTCCTATTCCCACCCCATTTTAAGCCCACGCCAGCCATTCCTGACTCAGCATCCTTTACCTCTGCAGTCTTGTCTGTGGTGTTGGCAGGGGGTTCTTCAGCAGAAGTGTGTAACGACATGAGAATTTATTTCTCTTGCTATTGTGCAGATGGAAAATTGGCTGCTCATCCAGTGTTAATTAGATGTGGCTATGTGGTACGTGGCCCTTTTCTGATGTACCACCATAAAGAGAGATGCTGTTGAATGTGATAGAAAGGGGGAGAACATTTAAAGTTAAAATATAAACATAAAACACTTGCAAATATGTAGCAGTTGGCTGAAATTACAGCTGTTAATGGCCTTATATGAAATGATTGAGAACCCATTGCTTAACCAGCCTGTCGAGTCTCACAGTAATTGTTCTGGCGTTGAAATCAATGACAAAACTGTCACTGATTTTCCAGGGACCGGGCAAGAACAAAAATACTTTTTATTTGCCAGAGACTTTAACTGAATCCTGAGCAACGCTTTAAAAGGAAGGAATAAAACCTTGGGGCTGATCTACATATATTTTTACACAGGCATAACTTGAGTTGCACAGAGCAACACTGATTTCTACCTGCCTCTGATATGGAGGGCTTACCAGCTTGTATTTCTTCTGTGCTGTGGTGGCCTCCAAATTAGGACACCTTTTTATGAGCAACGTCTTTAGACAGTAGTGGGATGGTTGAGGACTCTTGATCAATTTTATCCTGTCCAAACTAGCCTGACTATAAGGAAAAGCTTATGATGAGTGAGTAGCCTGCAGTACGCGGATTAGTTCTGCCTTGCCTGGTAGCAGTGGCTGCAAACCCAAAGGTGCGTGGCTGATGGCTTATTCACAAGACTTCAGAGGTTTGGGTGCTTTGCTTTAAAAAGTGAAAGGCTGACACGGTCACAGGTTTCCTTCAGCAGCACTTTGTTCTGATCGTGCATTTTTTCATGTTGGTGGGAGTCGTGGCCATAGCAAACCACACGCTAGGTGCTGACAAGTGGTTCCTGACATGGTTTAAAAATAAGCTCATTGTGGATTGTTAAACTCTTGCAGTATCCGTCTGCTGGCTCTCCTTTTTCTGCCGGTAAGCTGACTGGACTTTTCAGTAGAGACTGGATTTCACCAAAACACATTGATATTTTGTCCTACAAAAAAAAGTTGGCTTATGGTTGATTGTTTGATTTATTGCTTCCAGCCAATACAATAGTTGAAATGTCAATTTATATTATCTTCCCTTTAAATGTATATTAATAAAGACCCTTTGAGCCATTGTTAAAGCGGCAGAACAAAAGGCGGCTGGGAGAGATTTCCAGTCACCCGCTGTGGGGACATCAGGCTCCAAAAGCCACGATACAGCATGCTTCCCAGGGTGTTCATCTATTTCTTTGGAGAAACCACCTCGTGTCAAAAGCTTTTTAAATCCCATGTTAAGAAGGGAAGTGATTACTGTTTCCTTGCTTACGCCCTATCCTGCTGGTCTTGGGTCTGCCCGGCATACGCTTTCCTCCCAGAAAAACCCCTCTGCTAAGCATGAGTAGTGGATGCCAATCTTCCTCAGTATGTGTTGGGATATAATGTAGCCCAGAGTGACTAGATTTGCTCTGACTTGTTCATACCGCACTGATTCAAGGTCCAGATTCATCAGGCTGGAGGAACGCTAATAACTTTTCAACATTTGAGATGGGATGGATCATTAGATAGTCACTGATAGTTTTGGGTTTGGGGGTTTTTTTATTCTTCAGGAAGTAGACCAGGAAATTGGAATTTTTTAACTTTTTTTTTTCCTTTTGGCCAGGGTTTGTCTAAAAATAAGCCATAAATGCAGCGTTGTATTTGGCTGTATCATTACCAGCTACCTCTGAAGTGCAAAGGTCCTTGATATATTCTTCTAGAGGGCAGCTTAGCCTTAGATTTAATTTCAAATATGAGTATATCTCTGTCCTTTCAGTAAAGTTTTACAGTTTTCCGTACTTGCTTGGAATCTGTACGACCTTTGCAACACTTCATTTATGAGTAGTGACATAATAAGATTAACACTGATCTTTCTGCAGCAAAGGTGCTCCCCTGCCTTTCCCCCAAGGCCCGTATGCTGCCGTTGAGTACAACTAGCACCACATACTTGAAATTCCATATTGAGCTTAATGCATAGGTAGCCTGGGAAAAAAAAAGAAAAGGAGGATTTATTTATTTTGTGTTATACCTACTTGATGGCGCACGATTTCTCATTCAATCAACACGCGCAAAGTGAGATAGAGCCTACACTTACTGGTGGACAAAAGATAACACGAAACCTACCTTTAAAATTTGCATGTGTTAATCTTTCAGTATTTTTTTGTTTGCTACTCATTTATAGGCGCTTTGTTTTTTCTAACTTACGAGCACTCTGAATGGCAAATGATGATCTGTTGTGGTTGTCCAGCATGGAGCACCTTTGATGGTCAAAGAGGGAGTCGAGAGGTCATTCTCCTTCAGCCTTGTGTCAGGGGGGAGAGTGGGAACAAAAAGGATTTGGAGAGAGGAGCAGAAAGGTGATACATCAGAGACAGGACCACCTGGAAGGCAAGGAGATCTGCTAATTCCTGCAGTTATTGGTATCTCAGGAGGTTGCACGGGTTAATTTAAATTGTGTTTGTGCTGAGGTCCAGCCCCAGTTAAGCCAATAGTCCACACGTCAGTTTGCTACAACCTTTATTTCAGAAATCCTCCTCTTCAAGGACTGAAAAAATTTATTTCAGGAGGACATAATTTTAACTGGTGTAAGGCAACCATGCATGGGATGATCTGCAAGGAAACTCTAATGACGTAGTAACCTCACAGTGAGCGTGCATCAGTAGCCAACACCTTCATTTTAATAAGATTTTTCAACTTCGGAGTTAAAAAACATAATCCAAATACATGCAGCCATCCCGCTTTTGGGACCCCAGGTACCATCTCTGATGCTGGCTAACAGCAACATGCAGCCATGAAAGTCTCCTGGGCGTCCTTGCCATATGGGAAAAGGTCTTGGTAGATCCACATCCCAGCTCTGCGTGGCTCATGAGTGCATGGGCTCCTGTTTTGTCTGTGAACAGAAGCTCACATCAGCTTCAAAATCCTGCCTGAACTTCCAGAAAACTAAAGATGACATTTCCTTTCACCAGGTTTGTATGCAGGCTGAGGCCATAGCTCTAGGCAGGCAGGCAGCAGGGTTAATGCAGTCCCTCTCCTGTCTGTCACCACTATAAATCCTAGCTGACACTTTAGCCAGGCGAAGGTGGGACATGCCACCAACTACGTGGGAGGCAGGGTAGCAGGTGTGCTGATATATTAATTGAAAAGTATAAAGGGTTATTAGGTTTTGAGTTAACAATGCAAGTTTGGTAATGCTGGAGTATTTTCTTTTGTGCTGAGACAGAAGCAAAAGGCTTATTTAAGAGCTATTTTCTGCCCCTCCCCTACTTTCCCCCAAATTTTTAAAATCCAAGTTCCTTTAAAAGTGCATTGCACAAACAGACCATGTGTGCGCAAGGAGAAGGGATGCGACTGTATTTTAAACCATGTAATGTATTGCTAATCGGATATTGAGATGACGGTGGGATACAATATACCTGGGTTAAATTTTTCTTAATCACTTGATCTGAGAAATTTTTGGTTTTCTAATTCAAATCTAAATGAAAGGTGGCTGTCCTATTTGCATGAACTAAATGTTAAAGATACCAGCTTCAGTTAATGTTTTCAATGTGAACCCATTTTCTTACCTGAACTTAAAACCAGTTTAAGATCTTAGTAAAATTGCTTCCAACAAAAATATGAAACTTTTTCATATAGCTAAAAACCTGTCCGATGTCTTTTTCCAGGTCAAAACTTTGATGGATGTTACCCAATTTCTTTGAAACCTTTTTTCTATATTGTATATGTTTCCTTCCTTATATTAAAAAAATCTTGGCTAGGTTTGTTAAGCAGCTCTTGGCAAACATAGGCGTATTTTTAACTCTCGATAATATTGGCAGGTACCTTTGTCATGTATCTGTTTGACTCAGCTTCTCTTCTTTAAACTACTATTTCTGTAGATAAGCAAACTGGGGAGGGGGGAAAGTACGACTTACTTTCAGAAACCTTTTGACCACCTGAGAGAAGGAGAGTTTGCTGCTGTTTCGACAGGGCCTCGGTACTGAAGATGCTTTATACTTTTATTTATTTATGAGTCACTCTTCATTCACTGTAACTGGAAATTTCTGTAAGTGTAGGTAAAACACTGACATCTAGTGCCTAAAACAAAGCATCCAAACATGCTCTGAGACTCCAGTCTTGTGTCTTCTGTGCTGGACGTTGACTGTCCAATAATATTATGGACTGGACAATATTATGGATATTACATAAATACTATGGTTTGGCTCTGCATCGGTGAAAGGACGTCATTAGTTTGTGCACTTGATATCATGAAATACAACTGGAGGGTGGCTGGTGAGATGGCATGGGAGATGAAGGTCTCTGTCTACTGGGAGCTGGTTGTACCGGGATGCTGGAGTGGGGCGGTCAAACAAGAAAACCAAACCTACACATTATCTCTTACTGTCTTGAAAATATATTACCTTTGAAATTTCTCGTGTTAAAATATAGTAATATAGCACGCTTAAATATGGGATGTACACTTCCTGAGTCTGAGTGCCATCCTTACGGATCCAGATTGGAGGGAATTGCAGGGTCAGATTGTTCATCAGACCTGCAGAGGCAAAGCTGTGAACCAAAAAATTGCTCTAGTGCAGAAAATGGCCGTCGAGGGCCAGGTCTGAGAGCTGGAAAACTCTCCCCTTGCTCAGGGAGTGCCATTGAGGGGTCAGCAATACCCTTTACCCAACACCTCAGGCAAGTCCTTCCTGTTACCAAGCTGGTGTCTGCCATTGCCCATTGCAATGGTAAACAAAATACTGGAAAAAAATTGAAATTTTTTGAGTAACAGCTACTGATAATGTTCCACTTCTCGCTTGTTTCAATTTTTTTTTTTTTTTTTTTAAAGCCACCCATATGTCTGACTTCTGTTTCAGCCCAGTGTTTGCTGATGCCTCACAGTGTGGTGGTTTGGGTGCTGGTGGCCCCACGTGTTGGAGGCTTTTTCTGAAACACCACAAACTTCAAAGTAAAATCGCTGTGGAGGCCGGCACATGGGAGGGATGTGAACCTGACGTGCAGCATCGTACGGCAGCATGTCTGTAAGGACATGGAGTCTCGCGCCTCGATAAATAAATCTGGGTTGACGCATTGTGTCGGCTCAAAAACTGGAACTGGTTGGAGTCAACCCTAACTAGAAATAGCTGATGTCCAACAGAAGGACAAACTTTCTCTCATTTTGCAGCTTTGTTCCTACATGCCAGTTGATCAACATGGGACTTAAAGCTGGTCTGGTCTTGCCGACCAGCTCTCCCGGCCATCTCGCCCACAGCTGACCACACCAGCCAAGAGGAAAGGCTTAGCTCTTTTCCCATGTGAATGCAAAAAAAAAAAAAAAGAACAAACCTACTTTGTTGTGCCTCCGGTATGTTACTAACTTGGCTCAAGCAGCTACGAAAATAACAGTCCTTTTGGAAACCAAGAGTACAACAGGGCTAGCAGGTGCTTCTCCCAAAATAGCGCCCAATTGATTAAAAACATGTCTTGGACACAGGGTCCAGAGCAGCTATTTCTTCATTATTGTCACCCCAGCTGTAGGAACATCATGATGCTGGTCCCGGTTTGCCAGCAGTCAGTCCTCGGGGAGATGGCAACATAACGACATCAGTGTTTGGAGCAGGGCCCGATTCTGAGGCAGTTTGCTGTAGATGTTTTTCCCCTGAAGCATTGAGTATGTGGGAAAAGGTTTGGAAGGTTTGTAAAATCTGGAGATATCTTTAGTGGGTCTCGTATCTGAATGGCAAGTGAAGATGTGCAGAACCTGGTCACAAAACACTTAACCCTTGTCTTAAATTTGGACTGTGTTAATTGATGTTTATTATTCCCAGGTGTAAAGATTAGCACATCCCTAAGCGTCTTGCTAGTTTCAAAATAAGCAAACAATGTGTGCCACTGGCCAACCTGGGATGACATGACAACTCCTCTGAGCTGAGGACCTTGCAGTCAGTCTCCATCAAGTAACTCCTTGCATAGTTGTGTCAAGCCCCATATAAGAAGTGGCTAACTTTTCTGGCCTGTATTATTCCCCTTGGACGGCTGCTCCATAAATAGATGTTGCTAATGGTTCTCTATTCCGTTTCTAAGTTCAAACTTAACATATTTGTGGCCATCTAGACTGACTTGTGCTTGTGCCATTGCTAATCTTCATTTTCTATGGGAGACAGAAGGAGAAGCTGAGCTAAACATCAGCTGATAGAAGCAGCTCCTTAAAGTGATTTGTCTCACCTGGACAATCAGTTCCTTCCCATCTCCTCCAGAAAAGGGTCTTCTGATCCCTTTTGGAGTTGCTTTTGCCTTTTCTGTAGCAGTCTCATGCTGATGGTCCAGAGGCAGCCTACAGATCTCTGATGAGCCAGGGGTTCCCCCTCTCAGTTGTTGCCAGCTGATGGGCTCTGCTAGCAGCAGAGCCATTATTCACTGCAAAATATGCTACTTAACATTTTATGTCTTTATTATTATATGGGTCTTTAAAATTATTTATTTCCTTCTGTTTATGATGACCTGTATTAACAACGACTTCCAGCAAACGCTTCCAAAGAATCTCAGACCCACAGTGCCGGGAACCAAAACTTTCAGGAATTAACAATCCTGGCAGCAGGACTCCTTTCCCCAGCTTCCCTCCTTAAGCTGCCTTTCAAAAAAACAAAACAAAAACCCCAAGCCCAACGCCCTTAAACTACAGTTATGCCCCTAGATTTGATCATTTTTTCCCCCTACAAATAAAGAAGCCTGTGTAAAGTCTGCTTAAAATGCTTTTCTTGCCAAGTGGATCATTAAAATGCCTTCCTTTCCTGTTTCTTATGCTCCTTTTTATTATTTCTTCCTTTACCTTCATTGTTTTATTGTTCTGAACAAGAAAGTCCTGTTGAGACGATTTAATAGCAAGAAGGAGCTTATGGGCAGGGTCTCAGGCGCTCTCTTTGAAGAAGGTACAAGTTTGCCTTTCCTCGAGAGCCAGTTCCTTCTCTCCACGCTCTTTCCCTTGCTGTAACCAGCAGCGCATTTAATTCATCCGAGGCTCAGGCAACACAAACTTTTCTGGCAGCCTGTGTGCAGATATCTTCTTAAACCAGGGCTGCCTACTGATTTTTGACTGGCATTTAAAAACAATTTTTTTTTTTTAATAGTAATTTCAAGACCATTGTGAAAATGGCAGAAGAGAGCTCTGGTTTGCTTTGGTACCACTTCCCCCTCATGCCCTTACCCCCTTCCCCTTTTTTTATGCTTAATGAGGTGGGTTTTGTTTTTTTTTTTTTTTAGTCATTCTTCAAGATGAATAGTGCAGACAGGCACAGCTAAGTCCACCAAGGGAGAGCAAAAATGCAGTGGGGTTTGCAAGGCTATTTTCCTATAGGTCAGGTTTTAGTGGCCAGACCGCATAAAAACACAAGTTCTTCTGTCCCTGCAAGACCCCAGATCATAAAAGAGCATTTGAAATTCACTTTAAGGCTGATAA
This sequence comes from Fregata magnificens, assembly GCA_013389945.1. Classification (NCBI taxonomy): domain Eukaryota; kingdom Metazoa; phylum Chordata; class Aves; order Suliformes; family Fregatidae; genus Fregata; species Fregata magnificens. Next base: position 125,171 of record WAAD01007759.1, read on the forward strand.
TGTACCAACTTAAATGTCTTTAAAAACAAACAAAAAACCCAAACAAACAAAAAATATTTGTCAGGTATTTCCACATGCAGAAACCAGCAAGGTGCACGTTAACTCACGTGTTATTTATACAGGCGACTCTGGTGTTTCCAGGTATGATAATGAACAAAGCCGAATTGCTTTTGTGTAGATGCTTTCCCAAAAAAGGTTCATCAGACTTCCCAGACGCAATGTTACAGAAGTCCCTCGCCTTGCTTATGCTATACTGGGCTGATGAGCTTGACAGAAGCAGAAAGGCAAGCCTATAGCGCAGGCTGGGAGCCACATTGAGTGGGCTATTAAGAAAAATGTATATACTGATAGTTGGCTATATTTCTTTCTCCAGAGGAGGTAGCTAAGTCTTTAAAATCAGATAAGAAACCAGCTCAACTGCCTGGAATAATTATAGGGCATTTCTCATTCGTTTTTATATAATCCATTAAGTATATCCTAGATTTATCTTCCTATTTCTGCTGTTATATGTCATTTGCCATTTCTAGTCTAAATAGCTATATTTATGGGATTAGCCAACAGACAGGCTGCCCCTCAGATGAGATTTGGTATCTGGGATCTAAGCTCAGGAGCAAGGATTTATTTCAGTCTGCCACGAACAACCCATTTTGTATTTGTTTTGCATCTCTTGTCTAAATGAAGTAGTGAATATGAATTTGTTTCATTCTGGCAACTAAAATATAGGAATTACAGAAACTTTCTATGCCAGCCTGTCTTTTTAGGAAACCTGACATCATATCTGAGTTATTAAAGTTTAATAGCTAATGGGGGCTGGGGGGGAATAATTACTTCCTATAACATCTTTCTCTATCAAGAATTTTTTTGTAACCCTTGATGCAAAATTATTCCACTGGCATTATAAACTGCGGTGTAATGTCTTACAATGTCACCTCTTACTACCACGGAGAAAACTTTATGTTATGACTTAGATTATACATTCATAACCTACACCAGAAGTGAAGATTAATATAATGAAAGTGGATAGCTAACGTGTCGAGGTGGCATTTGAGCTGAGAAATTTTTTTTTAAATATATATGTGAGAACATGAAATAAATTAGCCAGATTTTTGTCTTGCCAAAAAAGGAGCCAAACTCAGTTGTCTGCAACGGTGTTTTGCCAATTTTCCATCAATAGAAATGGTGTCAGTAAATCTCAGATTTGCTTTTAGCTTCACTGTTAGTTCTTTAGTGGGTTTTTTGGCATGGTTGCTGGTGGTGGTTTTTTTTTTTTTTTTAAATGCCATTTCTTTAGATAGAAGAAAAAAAGGCTGAAGTTGGGTTTGTCCTTCAGCTATCAGACTGATTATTCCTAATTTAAAGTCTCCCTTCACCCTTTTCTTCACCCTTCCTCATTCCCCACCAAAAACCCCGCACAGACTAGAGAGGATGCAGAGGAGAAGAGCACCGTGTGCTACAACCTCTCCCTCTCCAGGGGCTCCTCGGCATCTGACATATCTTGGATCTATGTCAAATAACAGCCCCATTGCAGTGTATGTTTTATAGTAGCTAGAACACTGACATGTGTGAATAAGGCCTATACGTGCCCACACACAAACTTGCATAATACCAACACCTCTATGTTTCAGCCTGATCCCAGCAGGATGGGTCGACAGCCTTCTTCCATGCTAGGCTTCACTTACTAGACATGCTGGGACTTTATAGAAGATGCATCAAACCTCTGGAAGACTCCGAGTCTCCGGCTGGTCCTAAATTTACAGAGTGACAGCTCTCTCTTGCACCAGGGTATGGAGGTTTTTGTGAATGTTGTGGGGCCATAAGCAGATGCCTGACCTTCTCTGAAGAGGAGGTTTATTAGAAACTTCCAGGAAGTCCTTTCAGGCCTCTTTGCCATGAGATCACACCCCATGGGAAGTCATACTATCAGAAAAAATGTTGGGATTAAATAGTGCTTATGGGCATCTCTCTTGGCATCTGGGTCATGCCCCTCCAAAACCAGATCTAGTTTTGATCTGGTGACTCTTCTTGCATGAAGGAAATTGAGGTATAGCAATGGTAAGCAAGGAGGCAGCCATAAATGACAGCAGTATGATCTCCTGGCACATTTTCAGTGAGTGGTCCTGCTGTCCAGCTCACCTTCAGCTGCCTAGAACCAGACCAATAATTAATTTATTTTGGATGCATGAGAAGTGCAACTCCTTATCTGAATTCCTCAACGTCAGAGACTTAGGGAAAATGGAGCTAAAATCAGAGCAAGCCTGGACGTCTCATTTAATCCTGAAATATCTTCCTTGGCTGATCTGGGGAAATCCTTGGTTTTTTCATGGAAGACAGTCCTTGCTGTGGCAACTTGGTAGGAAAGGTACTGGAGATATTAGACACCCCACCCCACCCCCCCTTTTTTTTGCTGGTAATAACTTCACTGGTATGAAATTCGTATCAGCATCACAGTATTTCGGTGTCCTTCCTCTGAAATAAAGTCTGGCCAGGCATGGGTAGGATGACAGTGAAGAGAGTTTCCCATGAAACATTTCGCTATTGGAAAAGATGGGATTTGTTCAAATAAAACACAATGCAAGAATGTGTCAGATGTAATCAGCAGTGGACAGAAGAATGTCAAACATGAAATCTTTATTTGTTATTTGTTCATTTTGATGTTGAAATGCTTCACTTGAACTTTCTTTAATTTAGTTTTGGCTTTGTGCTTCTTTTTATTTTAACCTTAAGTATAGGATGTTGCACTGAACAATTCATAAGGTAGGGAAATATCATTATCTCTATAAAATTTCAGCTTTATTAGAAATAAATTACTTGCTATTTTTGAATTAGACTATTTTGTGGACTTTTTTTTCCCCCTTGGGTCTTTGGTTTATCCTTAAATGCTATATTCTTGGGATGGAGAGTTAATTTCTGACGACTTCTGAACAACCACACCTGTATGGGAGCTGAATTGTTTGAAGGGCATCAAAACACATCAACTTCAAGTTCTTCAGACTCAAAGCAGCTTCTGTCTCCAACTGTCAGCTACAGCCTGAATTGCTTTTTCTTTTTTTCTTTTCTTTTTTTTTTTTTCTTTAAATAGCAGCAGTCATATTATTATAGCAAGGTTGTTTGCCTCACCAAAAAATTTCCTAATGCCCGTCAGCAGAGACAGGTTTCTGACACATGTGGTGGTTTTGCTGATCATATTTCAAGTGACCCTTGTAATTGGTGAGCATCAACTGGCAGTGAAGGTTCAGCATCAAACTTTAACTTCTCTCATTTGGGGTCTTAATTGTGCTTTGAAACGTTTGATGGCTTGGCTGACCTTTTTCTGGGTTAGCTGAAGACTGAGATTTGTCTGCCAGAAGAGAAGCCGCTGAGGAAACCTTGGAGCATAGCACTTTATTGGTTTCAATTGGGCAGCGTGGTCTGGTATCTCTCGGTTTAGGAGCTTTTTATGGGTTTTGAATGGAGCTATAGGAAAAAGAAGACACTGGGAATGCCAAGAATTTTATGAAGAGTAGGCAATGAGTAGAAGTTGAAGAGCTACTTACATTAAATGCAGGGATTGGATCCTGTAATCCCTTTTTGTACTTCTAAAGCATTTCTAAACCTTCTTTTCCCCGTGGGAAATCTCCCAGGGGTGTGGCAAATGTCCCCTGCTAGTGGGAAAGTCTGGTATCACCATCTACCCCAGACCACTTCCCTGCTGCCACAGGGATGGGCACCCTGGCTCCCAGTGCTGGGCAAGAGCACTCCAGATGGGGCTGGGTTGAGACCTTTGCCAAAAAGCCTTACGGTTTGCTAAAACCTCCTTTTCTCACCTTAAGCTGTTTCGGAAACCAGCAGTTTTCTCCAAAACTAGCAAAAATGGGGTTTTTCTTCAGGTCCGATTCAACACTACGTACAGGGACATATGATGCAAATGATGAATGCAGATATTGTATGTGTAGACTTTTTCCCAACCCTACGAACGCTCTTGATTTCCACGCCAGCCTTATGGCTCTGTTCTGACATTTGTTCTGCTGGTCCCTGTGGAGCTCAGTGCCAGTGCTCTGTCACGAACTGCCCGGTGGGGATGTGGCCCTCGTCACCGTGTAATTAGTCTGAGAGCCACGAGATGTCAGAAACCTTGTCTGGCCCTGTTTGTGCAAGAGGCGAAGGGCAATATCAAACACAAAAGGTAAGCAGTGGGGTGGGAAGCTAAATTCACCCTGGGGGATGATTTGGGGCAGCATGACTAACAAGGGGGGCTCATTTGAGGGGGCTGTAGGGCCTGCGTGTCACTGGGGGCCAGGAGACAAGATATCCCTTGGGATGCTGCTCGTCGAACCTCTGTTCTTGACGGCAAAAGGGAATTTGGTGCCTGAAAACAAATCCTCTGAAGTCCTGCAGTAAGGATGCACAGATTCATCCCAGATTAGCTGCATCCCAGCCTGCAGGTTGTGCCCATATTCCCACTGGACTCGTGAGCCCTTTCGTTAGCATGACCCATGGGATCTGGATCAGACCCCAACGGCCAGACTCTGTGCTCAGTTTCTCACTGATGTTGGCATCTTACCATGGGGCTCCCCAACGCTCCCGCTCTCAGCATAGCATCCCCCTGCACTTAGAACTCCTCTCCCTTTGGTTGATACCTTGTTAAATATTGGCATCCTGCGATAATATTTTATCTTGTATTTATAAACCCAGGGAGCTGTGGAAGAAATACTAAGATGAATACAGTCCATTACCTTACCTTCGTCCTTCAGAGCATTGAGTTAACCCCAGCCACTGAATAATTGCACCTGCAAAATAGGTTTTATTGGAAGAAACAAGAGCGTGAAGACTCTGCAGTTGGCAGAGATCAAGATTGGTTGCCATTGTAAAACAGTTTCAAGCCTCTTGGCTTGAGACTATGTTGTTAGCTTATGTCAGTGACTGATTTGTGGACTATTTATTTTACATACACAATTTAGTTCATAATCTATTTTCTCTCCATTGCCAGCACATCACGTAGTAGTGGCTTGCAGCTAATACTGAACAAAACTCTGACCTGTGCAGAAACACCTTTTGACTTCTTCGCCTGCCATTTATTTTCTTGTCGGGAATGAGTCTGGGAGAGCTCAGTCTCTCAGCAAAACCCTACATGTTATTTTTCCTGCTCTGGTAGGCCTTGGTCCTCAGCTCATTGGCAATGCTCTGTTGAGATTGTGGTTTAAGCGCCATCCAGTCGGACCCACAGCAGAGAAGGGCAGTGACGGCGGCTGAGGAGCAGAGGAGCGTGCAACCGGAGGCCACAAGACTGCAACCAGAAGGTAAAAATTGATGCTCAAAGTTTTTCAGTGAGTCTTGCAGATCAGGAAAAAACTGAAGTGGAGAGACTGAAACATTACTGTGAATGGCTTACTGTTAGGCTGGCAGCATCCAAGTGCAGCTCACACTTGTACCTGCCTGTTTTACTTCCAGCTCAGGAGTCTGAGCTGTGCAGCAGAGATGGCTGTATGGTCAATTTTTAATAGCATCTTGCACCATTTTTTTTTTTTTTTTTTTTTTTTTTTTTGGTAAAAGTGCCTGAGGTGCCCAGGGACTTATTTGCCTGAAAACTGAATACAGGAATTGTTTCTACAGAGGAGACCTGCAGGACTGGAGCTCAGGGGGCACAGCTACCTGCTGAAGATGAAAGCATTTGGGTTCCAGCACGTGTAAACTGAAACCCCACCATGTGGTACGGGCACGATTGATATGCTTGGGCCAAAGTAATGTGCATGAGCTGGCGGGAATTAGATTGGGCAGAAGAGCAGCCTCCCAGCCAAAGTAGGGTTTGGACCCTGTGGTCAGTATGGGGGAGGGGCCGTATGGGGGGAGAAGGATGGGCAATGCCACGGGAGCCTCTTACCCCTTCTTGGTGCCAGGGTGAAGGGGCATGGGGACCACAATGCATTTTTTTCCCCTCCATCCCAGCCGTGTCTGCTGCCCACGCACCCTGAGCCATCAGGGCCTGGGGCAGCACGCAGCTCAGCTTTCCCAGGCATCCACAGCGGTGGATCCTGCTGCTTTGTCACCCATCGAGGACACCTGCTCAGGGCAAACGTCTCCTTTACCTGTGCTTAGCACTGACTTGATGTTACCAAGGGAAGTTTTTCCATGTTAAGATGGAAAACTGTGTATTTCCAGTTTGCATGGCAAGGTCAAAGCAAGGAGAATGCATGTTGGCAGCAGTCGACACGGTGATGTGCTCTTCTGTGTTTATGTTTTTTGCGTGGGTGTAAACCTGGGGAGAAGGCGGCATCGCTCAGTTCAGCATGGAAGCAGGGTGTTGCACCACACCAGGTGTCGGCGGCTCTGCTCTCCCTTTGGTTTCATCCTCCCCTCCACCCCGTATTGGTGATGAACATCTGCGGAGCCGGAATTCAACCCACCCATCCCACCTTCAGCCTGGGAAGCGGATGCTGGGACACGGGTGGCTGGGTCCTCCGCCCCGATATAAAGCGGGGTGCGTACCCCCCAGCGATGCTAGAGCTATAGGGGGGTATAACCCCAGGATTTTAGGTCGGGATTACCTGTGTGCCCCCGTAAATGTTACATTTCGGCAGCAGAGGAGCCGTGAGAGGGCAGTGTTGTATTGCAGAAGGAGGACGCTGCGGGAGCCGGAGCGGGGCGGGGGGGGGGGCCAGCGCTTGCGGCATCCCCGACGGTCTCCAGGAGCATTTTGACTGTATTTTATGGTGTCAAGCCGTAGTACTTTGCAACAGGGAGTAGTTGCAACAGACTCCCTGTTGCAAAATTAAATTTTGCATTTAAAGGAATTTAAAGATGTAAGTGAAGCCATTTTTTTGGAGGAAGTGCCCGGGCTGTACAGCATTGCTTACGGAGCACCGAAGGGCTGAAGGGTGACTATTTATTAGCTGAACATCCCCGTAATCAGTGGCTCACGGGTGGCATGTCCCCAGCCGAGATGCCCACAGTGCCCTGCCTTGTCCGGGCCACGTCCCGCACACTCCTGAGCTGACCGCCAGCCAAACCTCAGCATCGCGGCCACCACCGGCGCCTGCCTGCTGGGGTGACCCTCTGGCTGTCAAGACCCCGAGAAGTGGTTATGCCACAGGTTTTCCCTGGTTTAAAAAGAAGAAAAAGCCTCATTGGTGACAGCAATTTAACCAGGTGAAAACATGCCATGTCATCCTGGCTTGCACTGTGCAAAGCTGCCCACTTCCCTGCGCTGCTTTGTATTACCTCATTTTTCAAATGTTAAGTGATTGCAAATAATCTTCTCTTATTTGCTTTCCTTTAATTTCCTGGAACCAAAAACTTTTGAGAGGTGCAAACTACTGCACCTGAGTGCGTGCAGTAGTGAGCTGCCTTCACCTCTACCTGATGCTATAGGACAGATGAATCCACACTACACCACAGCACTCGCAGATAATTACCTTTCTTTTGTGAAAATTTACTTATCAGTATAAATGGCATCTCAAGATGGGAACACAGGAGTTCAGGTACTTCACCTTTCTTTCACAAGGTCAAACAACAAGGACATGATTATTTCCTTGTACTATTGTAGCAAAGCCACCAGCTCATTTTAGGTTCCTACGCTGTATGACAAGAAAATTAAGAGTGGGAGGGAAAGACAAAGTTTTACGGGACCAGCTCTGCACCTCGCAGTTGATGAAGGGGTGTCTACCGAAGGGGGGTGGAAGGATGGGTCTTGCCAAGGCAGACAGTGCGAACACCTCTGCACTCATACAGACTAAGTGGGTCCTTAACGTTCAAGCCAAACTCTTACTTCACTGCAGTTGTCTGCATTGTGGAGGCTTTCCTTAATATGTCAAAAAACTGAAGGACTAAACAGCCCCAGCAATGACTGGAAGAGGAGTTATTCCTTACCTAAAGCATACCCTGCCATACCCCTTTCTGCAACACTTGTCGGGCTAAGCAAAGTGAATGACCAACACAAGATGACTTTGGTTTTTTTTCTTGGACTCCCTTAGGTTAAAGTTTTGAAAGGATAAGGATTACCTCTGGGACTGAGTCTTGCTGATCTGCTGCAGGCTCTGCTCCCTTCACACCCTCAGCTCCCTCCAACAGCAGGAGACGTGTGCGAACCGGAAAAGTAACCAGCGGCAGCCCCATGTTCTTTAAGATAATTCATCCGGAAAGGCAGCGACATTTGTAACATCACCTTTCAGCAAGGTGGCTCTCATGCTGTGGAAAGCTGGGGGGCATGTCCAGCCCTTGATGGCTCCCCAAAGCCTTGCTCCTGCAAGGGAGCTCAGCGCTGAGAGGTCATCAGGAAAAATGAGGTGAAGATCAGGAAGCTGATTGGAAAGAAGCCCCTTCCAGCACTGAGTTTTACAGCGGTCTGACTGGCTGGCAGGTGTGGTTTCTTTTACCTGGTCTGCGATGCAGAGAGGGAAGGAAGGCTTGGTCATTTTGATCTTTAATAAGTCTAGTAAATATTTAAGAAGGAAGTGGTCCACCTGTTCTGCGCAGTCAAAAAAATATCCACTCCAAAACACAATGGAGGGAACATCTGTCTATCTATATCAGTGATGCTAAACTGGCATTTCAGCCCGTTCCCCTGGAGAATTTTTCCAGGTAGTTAAAAGAAACACGGTGGTATCAGAAATGTTACTTGCTTGTGGCTTCGTTAAGCTTGGAGATCAACAGGAGTGAATATATAACATTTATCGTTATGCCTGAGCCTGCGAAGAGAGGATGGGCTAGTCTAATGACTCTATTTTTATTGAAATTCATCTTTGCTAGGTATCTCAGGGTTTACAGTGACTAATACCTTTCCACAACGCATCTCTCTATCAACAGAGACAACTATGTTTACAGGGCAACATTTTTCACCTGCTTGTCAGCGTGTTGAGCACCAACAAAACACACAATCATCTCCTTCTGAATCCCACAGCTAATCACTCATTTATTTAAATATTGTGTGGTGTCAGTAATGGTATCGGAGATGGGTTGACACAGCCATACTTCTGCATACCTATGGAGAGATGGAGATGTTCAGAGCATCTACCAGAGAAGTGCCACCAGTTAGAGGGAAACCTTTCTCGGAAACTGTCGTCTTTTTTCTTTCAGTTAACTGTAGATACACTTAAAAAGGAAAAAAAAAAAAGCTAGCTGGCTATTAACAAGTTGGTATAATGTTGACAGCGGCGCTTTTTCGTGTAGTGGGAGGCGTAATCTACTTAATGTCACACAGCAGAACAGCCTTTCAATTCACATCTCTTCTATACACCCTGGCAGCAGAGGTTCCTCCAGATATTGCAAGCCTCATGTTTCATTTCTGAGGGAGGTTTATTAATAACGAAGGAGGAAAAATTGATCAGCTGATCCATGGAAGGGAAAAAGCGTGCTAGGGGATAAGTCACAAGAATTAAGATGGGCAGACAGATTTCTACAACTCATATACTTAAAGATTTGTGCCTGGTAGAATTCAGCTGTGTTAAAGGTCTCATCATTTCAGCTGTGTTTCTCCAACCCCCATAAATATTTCTGTCCATTGGAAAAGAAGGAAATTTCATTTTTCATAAAAGCTCTACAGTGATCCCGTTATTAAAAACAGAAGGAAAAGATATATCGGCAAGTCAAAGCAGTTGCAGCCGCATAGTTGTTTTCAATAATCCAGTGAGTCACTACATCCAAACAGCCTTTCATTTCTCCCCGTGGTTCAGACTAAATTGTTTATTAGAATTTTTGTGCATTATTTAAAAAAAAAAAAAAAGAAAGGAAATTGTAGCTCTTTATTTTAAAGACTGCTGCAATAAAAATTCAGATTATTCAAATTTATCAAGTGCATTGTATAAGGCAGTAACCACAGCTATTTTTTTTTAATACCACAGGATATTCACTGGCTTTTCCATCTCATTCATAGTCATAAATAAGCAGGCTGTTTACAAGACATTGCTACAGGGAGGAAAAATATTATAAAAATGAAAACTTGATCCAGCCAATGGCTGGAATTGTAATGAAAGACCTAAGTGGAAGGTGAACACCAGCTTAACGTAATTCTTTAAATGTAATTCTTGAAAAGCGATGCATAATAGCTGCAAAGGGGATCTCTGCTTCAGATCTTCACCCATGTAGAGGTGTGGAATAGCAACGTAGCTATAAACATATATAGCTATACGCATAGCTATAATACACTCGAGAGCTGCCAGTACAGACAAGCACAAATATTTGAGATATTTCACTACTTCCTCTCATTACAGGGTGAAAAATTAATGCCGGGACCAATAACCCAGGTACCTTTTGGGACCCTGCAGCAGCCCCATCACCTTGCTCCTTGCCTATGGCTTTTCCCCTGCTATCTGAGGGGTCTTTTTCCCATTTACGTGCTGAATCAACTCAATATCTGGATCAGCAAAGCCTCCCAGTCATGCAGGGTGAGGGAGGAAAATGAGAACAAATGGCTCTTTAAATCACAAAGACAGTGAACTTGTTTTTATTTCTGGAAATCGGATAGTTTTAAAATAAAAGGAGGCTGGCTGAAAGAATCACAGGGCTCTGTGGGGATTTCTTGTGCCATTTCAAGGGAAGACTCCCTGTGTTCTCAAACATGTAAATATTGTTTGGATTTTGTTTTGATTTTGTTTTTTGCTTGCCAAGCAAATTGAACCTTACAAACATAATTAGCCAGGAGCTGAACATTTAATCTTAAATTCGGAGTCTTCATTAAGTCTTAATTTAAGCCTTAGGAGGGAAACATGCGATGATTCCCCACTTGCAGGGATGAATGTATTTTGTGGCAGGTTTTTACGGCAGAAGAGGGAAACTACTCAAATGAGGGAAGCTCAGAAAAATGGCACCGAAGCTGGTAAGTGGTCAAGCGGTTGTATCATGGATAGTGGGACAACATCTGGACTCGAGTCACCTCTTGCCTGATCAAAGCAGGCTGATTAGGAAATTAAGAGGGTGTTATGGGAGAGCTGGAGGGCTTGGTGGTTGAAAGGCAAGGGTTTTCCCTTCCTATGAGGGTTACTCCAAATCAAGATGGGGTGTTTTGGGTTGTTTGTTTTTCCTTGGGTGATCTTCCAACAATGGCATTGTTAGTTTTACCTAAAAAAGGAAGAAAGTATAAATTTCTGAATTTGGATAATTTTTAGTCTATCTGATGAGATAAATTAAACTGCTATTACTGGGCTTGAGATAAATTTCTAAATTAGAGATGGTGGGGGGAAAAACAACTGGAGGGAGAAAAATTAATTAAAACAGGACCGTATATTTCCTTCTGCAAGTGCTTCTACAAGCTGGGAGATCATGGAGAAATGTGAAGGGGCTGTGATTTTTCCTACACCTCCTTTTCAGCTTTTTCAGTGATAAGAGGCATCAAGCAACGTCTCTCTGAGGAATGTGCCAGACCCTCTGCACACAGAATCAGGCCCAAAAAGCAGCAGAATTAATTCCTGTGACTCTTCATGCCAAATCTGTTCTCCTGTTCGGTGTTGACAGGGTGGTGGGACCTTTGTCATGTCTTGAAGTAGCATTCTTTTTTTCTCCTGACTGCCAAATATCCAGAGAATCAGTAACAGAGGTTAAAAATAAATATGAAAATAAATTAAAAAGCCAAATAGAAAGATTTATATAGTACATAGTACTTGCTGAAAGTTTATTCTTCTAGTGTATGCTCTTAAAAGAAAAAAAAAGAAAGAAAGAAAGAAAGAAAAAGCAGTGCAAGAAGAGAGCATTCACCTCGCAAATGGCTGGATTCCAGGAAAAAAGAAAAAAAAAAAGGCAAAAAAGGGAAAATTCGGGCGGAGATTTGCACGGCTGCCTGCAGACAAGGCGACCCACTGGCCTGCTGCCTGCTCCTGGCCTGCCAGCGGAAGTTTTGCCCTGGCCTTGGCAGCAGCGCCCTGAAATCCTGCTCGGCTTTGTGCTGTGGTTCCCGGTGGGCTCCGGCCCCAGGAGGAGGCGGGTGGGGGTGCCCTGCATGTGAAAGCACCCGTGCGTGACCTGCCTGCCAAGCAGCGCCTGGAGCCCCAGGTACCACCTCGGCATCAGCCCCATCGCCTCTGCTTTTGCCACCTTGAATAGGACAAGTGATTTTGCTCACTGAATTTATAACAAGTTGGTTTAAATCCTCCTTGGTGCAGTTTCCTAAGTTATTGAGTGCTTCCACTCACATTGGCAGCTTAGTGACTCCTACAACTATATGGAAAATTAAGACTTAATAGAACTATTTAACACAGGAACAACAACCTGAAAGGATCTGACTGGTGCAGTCATTCCTACAAATAAACTCAGCATGAGCCTACACTCAGCAAATGGGCCGGTCCCCTGGAAGCGACTGAACATCTTGCCCTGGGCACGTTAACGACCAAGCTTGAAATAACGGTGATTTTTGGAAGCCAATTTTGATAATGAGGCTCTATTTGTAAGGTATTTGGAGCTAATAAAGCTACCGAGGTCCTGGGAGTGCCCTTCTTCTCAAGCACAATGGGAAACTCTTCTTGGTGGGATTGCTATAGAAACAATGAATTATGGGGCAAACGGGACCTTCCAGCAAATTGTGCCAGACTGGGGATGTGTGCTGATAACGCAGCGTCGTTAATTTTCTCTATTTTGCTACAAGTAGAGCTTGCATCGCCTATAGAAATGTAAAGAGGTAGGTGAGCTGAAGTGTCTATTATTTATAGACACATTCTATGCTGTACAAATGAATTTTTCGTAGGAAAACTTTGTACAAAAAAAAGGCATCAGAAACTGCTTCACAAATAACCGTGACTGGGAGCTTCAAACATGCTCCAGGGAATGGGTGGATATGCTTTAGTCCCACTTAAAATTTTCCAGATACAACCCTGAATGTGTTGAAAACAGTGGGGTGCTTTGACCTGGAGGAACAACCTCAGCCCCGTTACGGTCAATCTATAGCACCAGGCTTGCAAAATGCTGAACCGCACCTTGTATCGCCTTCAGTCCTCTTGCAAAACTGAGTCCCCCATGAGCAAATGCAAATGTTATTAGTAGGTTGATATGCTTGCATTGTATGGCTTGAGAAGTGATGTATCAGGGTTGGACTGAAGTACGATCCACCACCGACAAGAAGAAACTCTTCTGGTATCAAGCAGGTGACCTCTATATTGTCTTTACTGCACTCTGCTCAATGCCAGTTGGGAAGAGGCTCTTCTATTTTTAAAAAGAGGGAAGACATGAAATATGGTAGGAAATCATTGAGCTGCGAGGAGTTGGCTGCAGATGTGAGACCCACCACCGCGATCATAAAGAAGGTAGGGGAGAGCTGGGAAAGAAGGGGGAGTGAGAGAGGTCTAGGCAAGAGGATGCTGTATTTGGATGTCATATATGACTCTGGTATGAGAAAAACGCAACCATGTCCACCTTTTTGCATGTGGACAAGGAAAAAAAGAGCTGCGTCTTCTACTGGGCTAAGAACCAGAGCACTTCAAGAGGAGGAGCTGTGAAAGGTAAGTGAGGCCCTTGGAAAGGCAGGTTACCAAGGAGATTGATATATACAGGAGGACCAAAAAAAAAACCACCAAACCCAAAGAAACAATATGATGCCCTAATTCAGAGAGGACCTTGTAGACCTGTCTTAGGTCTCCTTAAATTGAGAGCGTACTTAAATCCTTTTGCTACGAATGAGACATAAACACGACTAAAAACCAAGCGTGGTCTAAAATGCTTTCTTGAGCTCAGTCCTTAGTTCCAGAAAATACAGTTACGAAGTCTGTGTTGTATTGATTACCTATTACTTTTGAAATTTCATGTTTCATAGTTTTTCTATAATCTAATTGGCTGGCCTCGTCCAGGTTCCCAGAATACACTTCTTTGTGCTCCAGGGGAATTTTTGTTACTCCTCAAACAATAATTCTGCAAAAAAAAAGACAAACTAGTGTATTGCACCACGCTACAATGGGCCCACTGTTCATGCCGGATTAACCGGCCCCGGTGAATGGCTGAGCTCACATCTCACAGCCCACTTGGAGCTCCACTCTGCTCTGCCTCTGGGGTTATGATATCATCTCTGAAGTCCTGCAAACACAGCTGAGCTCCACACTGCTCCCATTGTAGGTCCCACTTCTCTAAACATGGAGCTGGGGATCTCAGCCAAGCGACAGAGCATCTTCTCTGCAGCAGATGGAGGAGGTGGGGATGCCTCCGTGCCACTCTTTTTCTCCCCACAGACGTTCACCACTGTTATCCACAAAGGCAATGTACTTCCAAAGCACTGCTCACATGGGTGTGTGCATATAGATCCTGTATTTATTGCCCTGCTTGTCCATGCATGAAAGGAAAAGCCTGCACCTATAAAAAAACCCTCCTTGTTTAACTGTCTCACCATCAGTTTGAGGTGAGCATTTCCAAGTGTCCCAGCTGTCCGGAGGTGAGAAGCCATCTTCTTGAACAAGCTTTCTTCTTGCACGAGGTTTTGGCTGCTCATCATGCATAAGTAAGGCTGTGCTGGTAGACGAGGGGGTACCTGAGTGAATGTTTCTTTCATGCAATGTGTTTTTATTTTCGGGGCTGCTTGCAATTCTTTGCTGACCCACTCTATGAGGAGATGCTCACTTCCAGCTTCATGCGCTCTGGCACGTGTTGCCTAATAACCAGGGCTTCTCATTCGGCGCGGCTGACACGGAGCATCTCTGTCACCACAGCTGACACACGCTTGCTTTGTTAAATGACATAGGGTGCTGCTGTGCAAGGCACAAGTTCTCCCATGCTTTCAGCTAAACAATTTATTACTGTGATGTATATATCCTTCTCCAGCCCAGCGAGCAGGAGGAACCCGGAGTTTGTTATACATGTGCCAGCTTGGCCAGCTCAGTCCCACTTGACATTGCAAGAAGCGGTGAAAACAAAGTGATGCATTGACCTAATGGCTTACATGTATGATTTAAACCTACTCTGCCTGACATCTCGGGAGGTGCTTTGCACTCTCAGACTGCCTGCTGAGGTTTAGCCCAGTGCGGCATTTTCTGCTCTGCTCTGTTGCAGCTTCTGCAACCCTCCCACCTCTGCACCATCCTGGGCGTAAGCAAACGCAGGGGTTTGGAAGGCATGTTTGTGGCCACAAAATGCAGTATTTTCTGCAAATCAAATGCTCATCAGTGACTGGGGGAGGAGAGGAGGAAACCATGCTTGATCCCACGGAAACCACAAACCCAATTTCACACGGAAGGCAATTAGCCAGGCACTCATTTGGTTAGGGTGGGTGTGCTACTTTGTAAAACGTGACCTTTTAATGAGCTTGGGTTTAGATCTGGGGGTTGGATCTAAGTTTCTGCTAGTCTGCACTGGCAAAGGGAAAGCACCGGCGATAAATTATCATCAGGAGAGAGGAGCAGGGGTGAAGCAGCCATCAAAACCGGCCCTGTGCACATCCAAGTCCCGCTCCACACGACAGGACCGTACGCTCGACCCTACGCCGCCACACTCAGCCTCCCTCCCAAAGCCACCGGGATGCTGTGGCATCCTCGGATTGGCAGCACTGACCCAGGCGAACAGACCCGTGCCTGCTCCCTGGCACTGCTCTCTCCCAGATATTTCACAACTAGATATAAAAATCCCTGAGTTAGACGTTTGTGGCTGTACTCCCTGCAAGGGGAAGCAGTAAAAGGCTGATTTATGCTCTGAATCACAAAAAGACTTTTATTGCTTCTATTTTTTTTTAATGTAACTGTCTTGCCCTTAAATGTCTAATCCCTTTCCAACAGTCCTGTGGAAGCAGCAGGGCTCTCCATGGGTTAAATGTGCTGTTTTTCAAGAGGACCAAGATGTTCACCAGCTCCCCAAATCCCCACTTGCCCTGGCAAGGGTGATCTTCCTCCTTCAGGAGAGGGACAGAGGGCAGCAGCAAGCTGTCTGCTGTCGGCGTGGTCCAGCACGCCCTCCCATCCCTCAGCTTTCTGGGGTTTTCGGAGGGTTATTCCATCACTCGGAGTATTCCCTGACAGTCATGGGAACCGCTGCTCCTTTGGGGGAGAAGAAAAACCCCAGGCTGCTCTAACTGAAACAGGGGTTTAGGAGTCTGACTCCAGGCATACACATTTAAAGATATTGCCCAATTATTTCTTCATTTTTATTAATTACCATTAGTCATTTATGGCCCCCTTTTAATTCAACCTCTCAAGAAAAATATTACCTTATGAAAAAAAAAAAAAAAAAAGTCATTTCATGAACAATTAGCAAAAGCTACAGCTGTGCCATAAAAGAGAAATACAGAAATACTTGGGGGGAAGAAATGTTTCAAATCGACCAGGGCATGTGAGTTGTCAGATGGATGGAAAGCCAGCCGAGATCCTAACAAAAGGGTGATGCTGGAGAGGGGTGATTCGGCCAGGGGAAAGTACACAGTGTGGCATCGCTGAGTTCATCATCAGGCCTGCTGTTCATTACCAGCTTTATTAATGATTTGGAAGCAATGGGAAACATTGTCTTAATTACATTGGAAAATGACACTACATTGAGAAGAGCTGAAACCAGCAGTGAGAGCAGAAGAAAGAGTGGCGAGAGATGCAGGGAGGCTGCGGATGGGAGCAGGGGGCTGGGGGAATACAACAGCGGGATTTCGTTTGATGCAGGCTCCGGGGGCTTTTCTACAGTTTTCCCCTGATAAAAGAACACCGATAGCATTTGTGGATGTGGAGGGGGCCCACAAGAGATCAGATAGGAGGGTCTGGTTTGAGGCAGGCACGCATGGGGAGTCTTCCCACTGCCCTCAGTGGAGGGATGGAGCCTTGCCTGCAGTATTGGCCATGCAGAGTCCAGGCAGAACAAAATTGATTGGCTTGGAGGGGCAGCTGATTTCAGAAGTCCTGCCTGCCTCTAGATTATATAGCAGGGTGTAATTTGGTGCGTTTTAAAAGAAAACTGTAGTGCTGCAAAAGTTAGGACATGGCTCTGCCTGCTGTGCAGCCAAACTGAAGAAAGGGAGAAACAAGAATCCTAAATCCAGGTAAATTTAGAAACCGAGTTTAATGATAATCTGGAGAAACCATACGGCAAAACCGAGGGAGTGAGCTGCTGCAAGCTGTCAGGGAGGAAACCCTCTGCCCACCGGATGCCACTGTTGCTCAACATTAAATCACACGGAGAAAACTCATGTGGCAAGAGAATATTTGGTGCTTAAAGACACCCTTGTCCCGGAGGTGGGCAAAGGTGGCAAAGCCAAGGATGAAGGACTGTGTAAAATTTTACTTTTACCTAAGCGGGCCCTAAAAAGCCCAACTGGAGTTTTATCACGCGGCTCCTCAGGCTGACAGTCTCCATTAACCATTGGCTAATACCGCAGAGTCAGAGCAAACCCAGTGTCGCGGCCCTGCGCCATTAGAAAGCATCCTTCGTCCCAGCAAAAGACCTCGGGGTGAGAATATTTTGCATGAAGAGCTACCGGCATAAGAGCCAAGCTCCTCGGCTCTGCATTGCAGTCGGCGTGGCGTGCGCCATCCCTCCATGCTGCAAATAAATCCACAATTTCTCAGCTGGGTGCTTTTGGAAGCCACGCACTAATACGCTTATACGGGAAGAGAGACCAAACAAGGTTCAAATAAAGAGCTCATGTAATAAATAAACATGAGGTCAGTATGGGAACAGCAATAATTGCTTTGTATGACAAGATTTGCATAGCAAACATTTGTGATTAATGTACAGCCAACGTTGGGTAAGAAGCCTTTGCTATCGTTACTCCATCTGCACCTTCCAATCTTGAAGGTATGGCAGCTCCATCCAGAACAATTAGTCACTGTTTACTGAAAGGCAGATAGAGCAAAATTTTTCTAATTCAATATTTGAGCGAGTTTCATCCCACAGCCACCCGTCAGATCATTTTCTGCGACAGAAAGGAATTATGCTTCTTTCCTCGGGCTGGCGAGGAGGGACGATTAGCATTGCTGCTAATCCCATCAGCAAGGGCATGGGCTGGCTCCTGGTGTCTCCTGGCCAGGCTCACCCAAGTGATGTTTTCATGTAAAACCCTAAGCAAGGCGCTAAAGACTCTCCACGTCAGGGCTCTGCTTCCCCACTGCCTTTTCTTTCTCCCGCCTCTGTGCTGCCTGGTGGAATTGCCACTTTGCCACCGCTGATGCACGCCAAGTTGTCGTGGGGTGGTGAGATGCAGCACTAGGGGCAATAAAGCTTCCTTCTTTACAGCCCCTTTTCTGCAGAGCCCAGCTAATTCCTTTCAGCTAAAACTTTCAGCTCTTTGGAGAAAGATCTGTAATGCGACTTGAAATACCATCTTGATTTGGGGATTTTTTTTTTTTTTTTTTTTTTTTTTTNTCCAGCTTTACTGGAAAAAGGGCAGTATGGCAGGAGGGGCTGGGTGAGGATGGGGTTGATCCTCCGAGGTTGAGTGAATTCCTATGGGAAAACTCTTCCATTGAAGCTGACTGGAGGGAAGATGCTCAGTGCTGTGCTCTTCCACTAAACCTGCTCGGGGGTGCTGGGGAAAGCCGTCAGGGCTGCTAGGAAGAGGAGCACTCCAAGAAGCGTTGCGTAGACCAGATAGAAAGGGGTGAGGAGAGCTCCTTCACGCTGAGGAGCTCCACAAAGGCTGGATCGGGGTGTGGAGGCAGCAAAAACTTATCTCGAAGCTCACATTTCAGGGAAATAAAACGAAGCGCCAAAGATGCTTCTACGTTCTCTCGCACGCTTGCGGAGTTCAGTTCAGCTCTGACTGCGGCTCTGAGGATGCCAATCAACTTGTCAAGAGTGATAAATGGCAGCTACTGTCTCAAACCTGTGATGAGACGTTGAGATTTTCGGTCGCTGTCTTGCCGAGACAAGCCTTGCTGAGACGCCAGTCCCCTGGACCCATGAGGGAGGATGTCTGTGTCGGCATTTCACCCCTGTGCCGGGGTGGGCGATAGCGAGGGGGATGCTGTGGCAGCTTGGCTGGTGCTCACAAGACCCCTGCACTGCAGCTGTCCCCACCTGGGTGCATCTAGGAGGTGCCACCAGGCTGGTAGGGGCCATCAAGATGGCGGATACTTAGTGCACTCGCGGGAGATGCCATCGCACCTCTGCGCCCCACGGCTTTGCAGGTGGGCTGGAAAATGTGGCTCAGCCGCTTCAGCGCAAAGTCCACCCACCACGGTGGAGAGTGAGCTCCAAGGTGTCACCACCCTGCCCCATGGCCCTTAAAACCTCACCCTCCTTTCCACCCCTTCTACCCCAAAGCTTTCCCGTCCCCCTGCCTGAGCGCTGGGTGCCTGCAGCCCCCAAATTTACCACGGGCCAGCTGTCCCGCGTGGCACCCCGGCGTTGAGAGCGTAGCGCGGGGCGCTTTGGTCTTTGCACGTGACGTGGGGAGGTGTGGGGCTGCGAGCACCCAGCAAGGGGGGGTGCGTGTGTGCGGGGGCAGCACCCAGGGAGGAGGGTGATGTGGCACGTCCCCGCCTGGATCAGGCGGTGGGGGGAAGCCCGAAGAGGAGAGGAGCCTGAGCGGGCTTCATGCGGTTCCTGACGCTTTTCGCACTTCACCTCCGGCCAGGGCTGGTACCGCTGCTGGGATGGGCTCAGCCGCTCGCTTAATTGAGCTTCTGCCTCCGCCATTTGCTGGGGGGTCCCCTCCCCGTGGCTACTTCGGGAGGCGTCCCCGGGCCCCCCCGCGTCCCGGGCCCTCGCCGCCCTGGCTGCGTGCTGCCACGGGACGGCGGGAGAAGGGAAAAAAGTTTCCTTCGGCGGCCTCCTGCTGCCCCTGGGGCCGCGCACGCTGCCAGCCGCGCACCCA
>WAAD01007759.1:146095-161297 GCA_013389945.1 Fregata magnificens
TTTTTGTCCTTTGGCATCGGAGCAGCGCTCTCCGCCGCCGTAGGACGGGGCTGTGCTGGTGTAGTCGCCCGGGGAGGGCACCGGGATCGCCGCTCGCTGCATCGCGCTTCTCGGCAGCCTTTGTGGTGAATAAAACATTAAAAGGAAATCTCTTCAATCTTTGTAACTTTACTTCCCCACCCCCCCCGGTGATGCAAAATTTATGATGTTTGGGCGGTATTGGTGCAACAGCTCCTCATTCTCACAATTCAGTTTATATTTTGGGGCTTTATGTAACTGAGGTGACGATATGCTTGATGAGAAGTGAAAGAAGTGTGTCCCGGCTTCGCTCGCCTGGTTAGGCTTCGCAGGCAGTTTTGATCTTGGTGCATAGTTTACTTTTTCTGTGTGTGATTGTTTCCTAATCCTTGAAATCGGGAGGGGTGAAATGCTGGGCTGCACCTGCTGTGTTCTCTTACATTTTCTTTTCCTGCGGTTTTTATCAGTAAATCCTAGCTGAAGGAGTATTGCATTCCTTGTTTCACAGGCTCTGGTTTGCTGTACCTTTTTGCCTGCCTCCCTGTTTACACGCAGCCTGTCTCTTCCCCTGTCTTAGTACTTGTCTGTCTCAGACTTTTCCCGTAGCCTGCCCCGATTTCAGGCAGCAGCCGTCCCCACTGGGCTGCTCCCGCGCTCTCCAGCCCTCCTTCCCCACCGCTCGGATGTGGCTGTTGGAGTGGGTGATCACAAAGACGCTCCCTTGCTGGATTTATACCCCAGTGAAAATAAAAGGCATCGGTCCAGGGTCGCTCGCCTGCCTTCCTGTCGCTTCCGGGGAAGCCTCCTGGATCTGTGCTGCAGAAAAGCCTCTCTGCCCTGCGCTGTGCAAAAAAGAAAATCCATTTATTAAAATAACGGGCTTGGAGTGGCATTTTCTATTTGGAGGTGTTTGGGTGCTGCTGTGGGCGATGGCACCTAATAATGATTGACGCTTGCTGCTTGGCACTTGCTGAAATAGCGAGGCAAGCTGGACAGGTGACCTGTGATTTGCAAGTATTTAGGACTCCCCAGAATTTGGGCTGTCCTGGCTTTTGGGGGTGTTAGGATGGGGCTTTGGCTGTCACCTTCGTTTTAAGCGCATCAAGGGAGATAACGACACCTTTGCTTGTGCAAGCAAGCCGTCGCCCAAACTTTTGATTTCATTATCCAGTGTCTGTTGGCGAAGACGCAAAGACGTGAATACATTGGGGTTTTTCGATTTCTTCTATCTCTGTGCGCAGGCATGTAATGTTTGCAGTGCACAGCTCATCCAGGGTCACGTGAGCCAAACAGCTTGGGTTGTTACCTGGAAGCTGGCGAGTCTTTGTTCTGCTTGGAAATAGCTGATAAATTAACTCCTTTTTCTGATATATGGGGCTGTTGAGTTGTTAAATAATTACAGCCAAATTAACTTAGTGCTGTTTGAAGTATTCAACTGCTCTGAGAAATTAATTGTACTTCACACATTTTTGCACCGGGTTTTTTTTGTGTTTGGTTTTTTGTTGTGTGGTGTGTGTGTGTGTGTGGTTTTTTTTTTTTTTTTTTTTCTTTTGAGGAGCACGTTCAGGCTGATGTATGGGCAGGCTTTGATTTCATGCCACTGCTCCGCTCCGGGCCATGTCGGATGGGACATGCCACATGCCTTCGGAGTGCTGCAGCTCCTCTCCTTTGCAGCAGCCCTCGTTGGCACCTCTCCCGTTTATTCCGCCACAGTGTCTATTTGACGGTTAAAATTAGGCTGAGCTCCGAGTGCCTTTGCAAAGGCATGATAAATATTGACTGGGAGTTTCAGCCTGTAGCTGCCATCAGATGACTCAGTCCCTGCAAAGGGGATGTCCCATCTCAGCCCTTTTACCAAAGGGGACCGGGTGCTGTTGCGGCCCTGTGTCCCTCCTGGGAGTCCCGCTCCCCCCATGCATGTCTGACTTCAGGGCTGTGGTGCGGGGGTCTGTGGGGAGGTTTCTGCATGGTAGCCAGGGCAGGCTGCCACTGTCCCTGTGTGTCCCCTGAGGGCATTGTGAGCCAGTGCTGCTGCAGGGCAGAGGAGACTGGATATGGCCCTGCTGTTCGGGGCATCCCCAGGGAGGCTGGGGCAGCTTCGGCACTGGGTTGCACCGTGCAGCCTGTGTGTGTGCACCCGCCCTGCCGATAGCAGTGCTGCAAAGTGCCTGAGTGACTTAGTTGTGACTTTTTTTTTTTAAAGAGATGGTAATTGATGTATATGTGTATGGATTCTGGCACTAAGAGCTACGCTTGTAATTAACATGAAAACTGTAATAATAAGGACCTGAAATACATGCCTATGAGTAAACCAAATGAGACTTGGCATTAGCAGCTCATGAAGGGAGAAGCCCTTGTCCTGAACCCGCATGGTAGCGAAGTGGGATGGGGAGCAGGGAAAGCCGTGTTGGGTCCCTTGCGAGCGCAGCAGTGGAGGGCCCAGCACCCTGCAGGTGCGCCGAGCTGAGCTGCGAGTGCTGCTTTGCACTCCTGACCTTAATTTGTAATGCTGAGTTGTTCTGAAATGTGCCCTCAGTTTTCTAGCCGGGAATTAGCCACAGCCCTTAATTTAACTAAATGTTTTCTTCTAGTTTTCAGGGGATGTTAGAGTTATTTGGTGCTTTTTTTTTGGTTATTTTTTTAATTAAGTAAATTTAAGCAAACCACAGCAAGTTCACTTTCACTGTATGTGAAAGCGCAGCCTGTCATCAAGAGCATGCACATGTTCAAAGGCTTTATGGAAAAACAGCTTTATGCAAGTCACTGCCAGAGCTGGTGAGCTGCTTGGGTGGGTTGTGAGCCTTTGCTATGGGGTGCGATGGGGTGTGCGAGGCGGTGTGCCTGCAGCCTTGCTGTGTGAGCATCTCTAGGTGGCAGCAGCCCCCAGGAGCTCCCAGGCAGCAGGGCGCTGCCCAGAGTTGGAGATGTGATTTCCCAGGCTCTGGTCCCACTGCTCAGCACCCCCCTGCACCCATCTCCCGGGCCAGGGAGCAGCTTTTTGGGTGCCCAGCGGGGAAGAGGGGTGCAGGGAATCGTCTGTCCTTGGCGTCTGGTCCCCACCTCCCACGCCCTCGCATGCAGGATAGGGGAGGTGTAATAATGCGCTGGGAGAGTGACTCAAAGACTATGAAGTGCTTCAAATGAGCAACCGAAGGAGCTTAGGTGACTTCAGGGAGGAGTTAAGGATGATTTGATCATACTCAAAGATGCTTAAAACTGGGAGCAAATTTCTAGGTTTATATTCTAGAGGACTTGTTAAGCTAACCACTAAGTCAGGACCGGACTGATGACTGGGTACTGAAGGTGAACAAGTTCAAACTAGAAATGAAGTACATGCTCTTAATAGTGTAGTAACTGTTGTGGCAAGCTAGGAAAGAAAAAAGATACCCTGTCACTAAGCACCATTAACTTGGATTGGATGGTCCTTCTAAAATACATGCACTTGCTCAAAAGGACAGTGTAGCCTTTTTTTTTTTTTTTTAAATATTCATTCTGGTCCTTTTCTCCAAATGCAGGTGCTTTAGGATCACAACGAACCCTCTCCTGATTTCTTCAGGACAGTAAGGGTGAGCTGGTGGGTGGTGGTCAGTATGGGGCAATACGATGGTTCCCTGGAAGCTTCCAAACTTGGTTTGTGCCCTCCCTGCACAGATAGGGGTTTAACGCTGTGCAACCAGACGTTAATGCTCTTAAGACTACTGGTACGCAATGGCAGCTCTGTAGGAACAGCAAAAGCCAGGTCTGCCCCCGTGGACTCTGCCGCTCTCAGTGCGCTGAGGCAATTTTGCCAGGAAAGTAGTGGGGGCTTGTTCCTGGGATTTATTTTTCCCCTGTGGCATGAGCGAAGGCAGGAGGAGGCGACCTCGGCTGGGCTGTTTCCCCTGCATCACACTTGTGCTGACAAGCCCTCGGGGTGTGCGACGGGCTCTTGTTTTCACTGACTTAAAGGTTCTCCTTTTGCAAACAAGCACAGGCTGCTGGTGGATTTTATGTGTGCCCACGTAGCCGAAGCTGAATTATCCCATGGGAGCACTGGAGTCTGCCAGAAAGATTCATCATTTCAGCAACTTTAGTTAATGTTTGTTTAGCAACTTGTTGCTTTGGACGAACAGTTTAAGCCGTGCTTGGTGGCAGCTTCCCTGTGATGAGCTGTGCGTCCACGTGATAAATGGACGTTCTCATTTCTGCATTGTCAGCTACCTTTGCTGGGCGTACGGGCACACGCCAAGCCTCCTGAAGTCTTTGAACAGCTGCTGCTATATATATATATCTTTTTTTTTTTTTTTTTTTTTCCCCCCCTCAGCCTGCCAGGGAAACTCGTCCTTCTTCCCACTTTGCATAAAGGGGATGCAAAGTCCAGGACAGATGAATATTTGCTTGTGCATCAGTCTGACAGGGTCTGACACTGGCAGGCGTTTGGACAGCGAAGTCTGTAATTCAAACTACAGGAGCACGTCCTGGTCACACTGTAAACTTGTACTGTAAGAATACCAAGAATCTAAATACGTATGAGGAATAGAAATTCATACTGTAAGAACATTGAGAAGTATTTCTGCTTTCCAGTGATAACTGCTTTTTGTTTCCACGCCTGAAGCCTATAAAATCTAGCTCCTGACAAAGGAGGAGGTGGGAAAATAAAGTAAATAAATGGGAAAGTAAGCCTCAAACTTTTAGTGGATGCAGTTCTCTTCAGAGCTATAAAAAGTGACCACTCATCGTATACTGTTTCTACAAAGTCCTTTTTAGAGATTTTTAAGATATACTCATTTCATGTTTCGTTCCTCTTTCTCCTGAAGTCTGGGCAGCTGGGCGTACAGCAACTGATCAGGCATTTATAACCTGATCTGTCTTACACTTTTCCTAATAAATCAGCGTTGCAACGTGGGCTCTTGTCACCTGGTGACATGAGTCCTGCATCTCATCACTAGCCGGTGTTGAGCTTACAGAAATACAGAGCCTACAGAAATCTTCAAAAACCCGTCCAGTTGGGCATTGGTGTTGGGGACCAGCCCGTAGCTGATGCCAGGGAGGGATGAGCCCTTTGTCCCCAGCGGTCGTGGCTGGTTTCCAGCCATGCTAGGGTGATGCTGATGCACCCTTGCCTCCAGCAGCGTTGACCCACTCCACCAAATGTGGGGAGCCCGTTGTCTCCCTGCTGTTACGTGGGCTGGCACATACCTGCCGTAAACCTCAGTGCCTCTGTTTTTTGGAGCGTGCACCAAACCATCAGTGCAACCGGGAGAGTAAGAAAGTCAGGGAAATGGGGCCCAGCAGGACTTGAGGAGGGCACAGACCCCAAAGTGCGGCTCATCAGCCCTGTGCTGGCAGTGGGGCCAGGGGCTGAGCTGCCCCACGGCAGGCAGGTCTCCATCCCAGGCCGTGCCCCCGGCATGGCTGGGGAGGATGCTGAGCTGTGGGACATGCTGCTGACAGGTTTTAAATTCAGGTGGGGAGGCTACTGTGGCACTGCAGGATGTTATCTGACCCTTCACCTGCAGCTGCTTGGCTGCCTAATAAATGTCTATTAAGAGCTGTGATACCTGAGCTCTCTTTTTTTTGCCCCTCCCCTGAGTTTTGTGGCATTGTGATTCATGAGGGAAATGGGTCGAGTCAGAGGGAAGTTGAAGAAAAAACCTTGCATGCTGCAGGAAAATAAACCACTTCTGAACACAGTTGTGTTATAAATGAGTTGTAAAAGCCCAAAGCTCTGTGAAACGGTGACACAGCCTCAGCTGTAGTATCGCTGCAAGAGAGCACACTACTCTTGTATCTGGGGTCGGTGATGATACACTGGGTAAAGCTCTGAAACCTGCCCCTCTCCTACTGACTTTTGGCATGGCTTGGCTCCTGCGCCTCATCCGGGCCTTTCCAAATGGTGCTTCCACACCTTCGTCTCCTGTTTTCCCAAGAAAGCATCTCCTGCAGGGTAGGCGTCCCTTCCTCGTGCTTGCAGCGTGGTGAGGTGCGGGAGCCGATACTGCAGATCTGCTTGCATGCTCTACATTTAAGCATGTGCTTAAATACCTTGATGTGCAGAGCTGAACATGCTGGGAGAAGATTTGCAGGAGCGTTTTGCTCGCTTGAACCCCAGTGAGCTGCTGAGGACCATCTCCTGTGGACATAGCTCCTGTGGCAAGAGCCGGCACTGGCAGGATGGAGCCGTTTTGGTGCACGGACAGGAAGAAAAATCATCACACTTAACTTGATACACATCCTAATGTTCAATTTCCATTAATTGAAATTACGTTGAAATAGCGAACATTTTAAGCATAAAAGTTTATGTACCATGGTTAGTATGCTAATGGAATATTTTAGTAATCTTTTAAGGTTAGCCTCGCACCCAAATGCAATGATAAGCATTTGTTTGTAAGAGTTATTTTTTTCTTTAACTCCTTTTCCAAGAGCGTCCGTATACTGGCGACTGTTCATCGGCTGTGCTGTGGCTGCCATCCGGCTATAATTTTAAGATTTTTGATCCGATCCATTATGCAAAGTTGAATTGTGGATATTTTTGCTCTTTATCTTTGGCAGTAGAAATGTATATATCTAAATTTAAATTGCTGTTTGCTGAGGATATGTGACAGTATTTAGAATTCAGTATTATTTTTATTATCTCTTTGAAAGGATAAAAAAAGGCTCATTTATTTCAAGAGATATTTTTGTAGCGCATAAAGATACCAGTGAAGTAGCTAACGTTTTCCAGTTGTTGACTTCAAATTTAGCAACCATTGTCCCTGTTGATATATTTGATGCTCTAAAAATGTACTTGCCATTAAGTAGGAAGCTGAAGTGATTGGTAGGCAGATAATATTCTTTAGTAGCTATTAATAATGCTCAGAGGACGTATGCATTGGAGTGTATGGAAAAAGCCATGGAATTGTGTAGGAAGGAGGCAAAAATAATGTATATGGCTGCTTTATTTGAAAGCCGCCTTTATTACTTTATCTGTATGTACCGCAGCAATTGCTGCCCGAATTAGCACATCGTGAGCGGGAGAAACCGATACGCAAACAGAACGGTGTGCAGCTAATTTTGTTTAGCAAATTGAGATCCGATCCCTCCTATTTCATGCCCTTCGCGAGCCGACTCAGTTGCTCGTCGCAGCGTCCTGGTGAAATGCCTGGCGACCCAAGTCTGCCGGGGGTTTCGGTGGTGTAAGGTGGGACTCGGTCCTCCTGGAGCCAGCGGAGCTCACGGGAAGAGGGGAATCAATATCCCGTTAAGAGAAAATGGAAATTTTCAGAACAAATGTAAAGCCATCGCAGCTTTTCTCTCTCCTTTTGTCTGTTCCTTGAGCCAGAGGAGGGCTTTTGTGCTGGCGCTGCCCCCAGTTGCTGCAAGTTTCTCCCTGGATTTCTCCACGCAGAGCTGCTGCTTTGTCTCCCAGAGTTTACAGCTGCTCTTAAAATCACGCACGTTTGGGTCCTCTCGTCCAACATGTTTAAAACTGCTGCCAGCTTGCACAGCCGCGCAGCCCTAGTGTCACCCAGGGGCTGTACTTCGTGTTGGGAAGATCATAGTAGAAAAATGTAAAATTATTAGAGTCTATAAATAGCGGCGATAACTTTTACAGCATTTACATTGCCCTTGTGCTGCATAACACGCTGAAGTCATGGGCTAGATTTGCTTCTAGTGTTGCTTCATGTGTCACTGAAACCTCGTTACACCACGGTATAACAAGCAGCTGCTGCATTGATAATGTGGTGCCTGCAGCACAGGTGGGGGAGCTTCTTTCTGTTGCCGCTAACAACTGTAGCGATGCTTTACATTTTCTGTGGCTCAGTCCAACTTCTCAGAAAGGAAATAAAAATCAGGTTTGTGCTGAATGTTTCTGGCTGCCCAAGGGTTTTGGTGTGCAGCTTGAACCTTTAATGAAATAGCTTTTAAATAGCCTTTAATTATCACTTACTTTCTCGTAACTAAAGATCGGGGAGAGAAGGAGAATACTTTTTTTTCTTCTTTTTTTTGGAAGATTTACAAATAGATTCACACAGTGTTATTGGCCACAAATTTCTTCGTGTTAATTTTATCCCAAGATAAAAGTCCTGAGAATCTCAGTCTTCACGTAAAGAAGGAAAAGCATCGTTAGCTGCTCTGTGTGCAGAGAAAAGTTAAAACTCCTGTAGCTTAAGAAACGGGGTGAAAAGTCCAAGAACTGTTTTCATAAGCCATGTTTTTTAACTCATTTGTAAGATTTTATGCAGGGGCTGGTTGACTTACTGTTTTCCAATGTCTGGGAAATATTGCTGGTGACTTTGGAGATGGAAACATGGGTTTATTAAGGCTCTAATAGCTTTAGTCTGATTGCCGCTGTGACATGTGGTTAAGGCATTAAAATGTATGGGTTATGCCTCATGCTACAGTAGAGCAATTACCGAGTCGGTGTCCTTTGCTACTGGAAAATGATGTTGCCAAACTTCTGCTGTCAACCTGAATAATCTGAGTCTTGCTGAAGGCCCATAGAAATGAGAGAAAAAAGCATTGTGAATAGTAACTTTCTTCAAGTGAAGGCCATATGAAGGTGTGTGACTCCTGTAGGTCCTGTCTATCCCAGATGGAACCTGTCCATTTGGGCAGAAAGCTGCTGCTCCCAATAGTATCTATCCGAGGCTTTTCTGGGTTAAAAGCGTCTAAATTGTCCTAGGTTACGCAAGAATTGCTGTGATACTTGTTTCCATTTGGGTTTTTGAGTCTAGCATGACTGGTTTTTTGCGGTGATGAGGGAAAATGACATCGACTACTGGTACATTCATGAGATCGGTGTTTGTAAGAGCATCCTTTTTGGCTCACTGATGACTGAGTCCTTCCTCCAGCTGGGGAGCTTTGGTGTTTGGTAGCCTCTTTCAGGTTTAGATTTGTTTTTGTTGCCTTCTGGGGCCAGTTTAAGGTTTTTATTGTTTGTCCTGAGCCTTAATGATGCCAGTGTCTCCCTGGGGTATGGATGGTGTACTTTATGGGGGCAGTGCTGCTGTGGGCTGTTGGAGGATGAGCGCTGGAGCAATGCCAGGCAAAGAGGAGGGATGCACTGCTACCTGGGTTGTTGCTCTTTGATTTGTGTAGTGCTGATGTTAGCCGAAGTGCCAGATGTTTTTTTGGATCCCAGCTGACTCTTGCAGAACATGCCTAACGTCACTGAAGCTCATCATCTGTGTGTTTCTTAAACCAGTCGTTGATTAAATTCTCAGAGGACTTTTATGAACTGGAGCATGCCTGTGCTTCTAGGAATATCTGGAACAAAACCCCTGTTTATTTGGTGGCACAGGCTCAGAGGCTTATTTTGCCAGGTAAAATAAGGCTTTCCTTGGGAGTCAAGAGTATGAGGTGCTGAAACAGCATCACTTCTCAGATCACATGAGCCTGACTTAGTAATATTGAGAAGGGTATATCTGGGCACCAAGTAATATGGGGGTCTTAGTGGCATGCAGAGATGTGATAGAAATAAACATAAGCAGCAGGTACCAAAGTACCAGGGAAGGGTGGAGAGAGGAGTAAGTGCTATCTCAAATCCTCTCTGTGGTCTAAATATAGGTGTGGTGGATTAAATACAGGCTCGAGGGCATTGGAGTTGCTTTTTCCTGGGTCTCTGCAAATGTGTATGTGGCTCAAGGACTGTGATATCAGGTCTTTCCACCGACGTGCATCCCAAGGGAGCTGGCAGTTACTACCTCGGCGATAGTCTTTGTTTTTAACACTCTGCTTAATTTCTTTCCCACCAAGTTTGGGTTTCCAACAATATGATTACTTATGGATTTGTAAGTCAGAAATAGCTTGGTAATTGCTATATTGCTTTGCCCGCAGTAGCAACAAGCGTCTTAAATTTAATGCATCATCCACACAGAAAATTGGTATTTGGCCAAAACTCGAGGCCTCTGACAGCTAATCTTAAAGAGCTTTTGGTTGACGTGTAAAATAGAGACTTGTGGATGACATTCACAGGAAAATTGATGGTCTTTAGGATTATTCCATAAAAGAAAAATACTCCTTATGATTGGTTGAAAATACTTGAGGATGATTAAGCATACGTGGAAACCTCTCTTCAGAGGTCAGCAATGCAAAGGCCTGGGACATTAACTGCTTGGATCACATGCAAAAAACCTGTGCCACCTCATAATTCAAAGCCTGAATTTTGCCTGATCTTCAGGGTTCGTCTGAAACCACGTTCATGAGCTGCTGACTGGCTTGCTAACAGTACATTTCTTTTAATGTGCTTTTACTTTGATTTTCTTCCCTAGAATACAACCTAAGCAGCAAGAATGCCCTAGAACAAGTCTTCCTCTGGAAAAAAATTACAATAAGGAACTTGCCAGTGTTTGTGATGAAGATGTCTGGCATGTTTGTACAGATACATGTGCCTGCATTCATTATGTATTTTGCTATCCATTGCAATTTAAAGGTCTAGAAGTTTCAGCAGAGAAACATGTGGCTCAGTTTGGTGGGCCCATGCTGCTTTGTGCCAGGGTTATGTGATGCTCTTTTTTGGGTAAATACACGTTTCAGCATGTTTTGTCAATATTTGGTTTTGAGTCGGTAGGTCTGGATGACTTTGTTTCAAAACTACTCAATATCTATTTATTAAATACAGCGCTTGCGTTCAACAGAAAATCTAAGACCCAGTTTCAAAATTAGGCCCACACAATTATGCAATCAGGTAATGGCGCGTGTAATTGCTTGCACAAATGGTCAGTTAGATGTGTAACTGTCTATTTGCATGCAAAATTAACCAATTTTGCAAATTGGGCTTTGAATGTTCATGGTAGAAAACATAGCTTTCTAGAGATGGCTGCATTGTGTCTCACCTTCCCCTTCCATTGGTGTCCTCCCTTTACGAGCCTTGTGCCTTTTGTCTTCACTTAAATGTTAGTAACAAGCCACTGGAACTGAAGGAAAAAGTGTCTTTTCCCTCTGAAACTTAATATGTATTGGTACACTTTTGGTGCGTAAGAAATGATGAGTGTCTGATGAGAGATGCTCCCGAAATACAGGTTGTGGCACAGTAGTTCATTACTGTGCAAAAGGCATGCTAGAGGCTTTGCCCGATTGGTATGGATAAGCACCAGATAAATAACATATGGAAAACCAAAAGCCACTTGCAGCTACGTGGAGGTGTTTAGTGAGCAGGTGGCAGGTTGAACAGTGAAGTTGTGGATGCAAGCGCTTCTTTGGCTGCAGGTAAGCCAGCACAAATGGTGCTTTTCTGTGTTCAGCCATCAGCGGTTTGTTGCTGCCCCCTCTTAGGGATAGTGCTCTCCTCCACAGATGTAGAGTGCGATTCTTCTATTGCGGTCTTAGATTACTTGTACAGTAGATTTTAATAGTGTTGCAGCCAAGGTTGGTAACGCTGTCGAGGTAATGTATGCAAGCAAAGCATTGGGGAGGAGTACGGTGGGTAGCCCGCGTCCCAAAGGCTTACTAATTTAAAGGCAAAGATGGAAAGAAAAGGATGCGATGCTGAGGAGTGGTGTGACATATCCACCGTTGTCCAAGTTGGGGGCAAAGTCAAAAGCAGCGTTGGGCTCTCCTGACTTAAGTCTAGCACAACTGGGTTTTGCTTTCGCTGTGGCATTGTGCTCTGGGTCTGTGACAGTTGTTGAAAGGGCCATGAAGGGTATGTGTGTGTTACACCTGCTAACATACACGCGACCTCATTGCTCTGGAATTTACTCTTCTGAAAACATGTAATTGATGCTTTTGCAATGGCAAAAGCAATTGTTTGATTTATCTATATATACGCGTGCACACACACACACACACTTAAGAGGTTTTTTTGGTTTGTTTTTATCTGGTGTTCTGCCAAAATATTTCTTTTCAATGAAAGAATTCAAAGCCATAGCTGAAGAATCTGTAGAAATACTCACAACCACCACTTTGTAGTTAGTGCAAGCTCTCATTCATCCGGCACGGTCCCTGAGTGCTGGCGTGAGGAAGGTTTTTGGTCACTGTGGCCACCACCACTCGGTGTGTCAGGAGAGGGAGAATTAATGTCATCTCCAAGAAAAACAGAAGAATTGTGTAACTGGCTCACGTGTAGGCTGTAACCCCCAGAGGTACGCGATGATGATTTGTTATCAAAATTTGGTGCATCCAGACTGGGATGAAGGAAATACTGTTGTCCAAACTGTTCCCACAGGGCGGGGAGTCACGTTGCCATCCAGGGCGTCATCCGACTGTACCGTGCTTCCCGGTGCAAATCGCTAGTGCATGTGCCCATTTTAGGGCTCGGCGTGGCAGTTTCTCACGTGTGAGAAGGCGGATTTGGCCGAAATCTTTAGGATTTGTTGTCTGGGACCCCAGAATTTTGAAACTCTGAATGAGAGAAGCCACAAGCTAGCAAAGCCTTCAGGCCTGACCTGGGGCAGAGGGGTGAGCGCAGATGGGCGTTATAAATTAAATAAATATGTATATATATTTTTTTTTTAAAGTACTTTGGGTGGAGTTTTTCCTTGCAGCTTCAACAGCAGCTGTGCCCCCATGCTTGCCTGTGGCAGGATGGGTGCCCCTGTGCAAAGTGCCCATCAGTCCTGCATAGGTGGGTTGAGAAGCAAAAGCAGTTTCTCACATGAACCTCCTCATTAAAACCTGGCCTTTTGAGCCCAAACCTCGCTGACTTTCTGTGAGAACGAGCTTTCTTAAGTAGTTATTGGCAAATCAGGTCTGCGCTCTGTGCTTTCCAGCATCATGTTGTCCAGGTGTGGATGCGGCCACCCTCTTCCTGGTGTGCTTCTGCTGCTGTGCAGCAGAGGGGTTATTCAACAGCCCTGCGTGGTATCTCTGCTCCTGCCGCTGCGGTGCTCCCTCCTGCCAAGGGATTTTCCGCAAGGAGACATCTAATGCACACATGGGATGGATGCTTTCACCGGAGGGCGAAGTGGCACCTTGGTTTCATGCTGGGTTGTTTTCGCAAAGCGATGGTACGCTGAGCCCGGGAGGGATTAAGTAGGAGCGTTTTAAGGTCACTTTTTATTCCTGAGCGAGAGGTTTGTCCTCTGTGCATATTAATTTCACAGCTTGGGACACGGTAGAAGGGAGAGCAAATAAGAGTGCAAGCCTGTTGGGTAGCCTCGGCAATTGAACTGGAAGAGAGAGCTCAGACTAAAAAGCTGCCTTTCCCTCCCACGCCTCACTAGCGTGGCTGCTGTAAAAATGGTGAAAAGATCCAAGCCCGAAACTCCAAAATGACCAGCACTGTATTTTCATTTTGTTTATGCCTGCATGGCATTTAATTCATTTTGGCTGATGTCCATGGGAGGTTATGGGGAGGAAGAACAGGGAGTTGCAGGTTGCTGTATGCAAAATTTACATATTTCATGTCTTAAATGCATATAAGCCAGAGCTTGCAAAACTCTTCCTCACGCCTTCCCAGCATCTGTGATGAGGATTACACATCCACAGAGGGTGAAGGAGATGGCATCAGAAAAGTGCAGTTTGTAGGTGAGCTGCAGCCAAAAACACAGGTGAAGGGTTGCCCCTGAAATGATGTTTGAATGAGGCAGCTGGGAACGGTGTCGAGCACGTGAGGCTTGTTGAGCTCTGTCTTGGTGCACTGAGTGCTCGTCACCTGGCTCGGCAAAGCACATACGGGTTGTACCTGCAAAGGAATTGCTGCGGTGGGGTAAACATAGCTACACGCTGTGCATTAGCTGCTCTACAGGAACTGCTGAGATCTGTTTAAAAAAAAAAAAAAAAAAGCATGCTTTTTACTTTGTTTGTAAGGGTAGGGTAACCTCCCCTGCTTATTTAGGCTTCAGCTACCCCATGTGTTTGTCTCAAAACCTCTAAAGCACTTTTGTTAAACTAAAAATCCTATGACTTCTTGCAGGACACGCAGGCAGTCCTTCCAAATTCCAGCGCATGTGATTATTGCATTTTCTTTATTCCTCTGTGTAGAGACCCATCAGCCTCCTGCCAAGGGGAGGATGGGACCTTGGTAGGGGATTTGTGGGCAGGAGCTGGTGGCTCCTTGACAGTAGCTGTGGGTTGGTGTTACTGGACCTCAGAGCATTTAGATATTGCTGCAAAGGCTTTGGTGGCCGTCTGTGACCACCAACTCGCCTTTCTGCTGTTGACACCTTGAGGATTGGGAAACAGAGTCTTGAAGACTTGAAAGCTCTCCAAAGGCATGAATTTCTGGTCCACGGTCCCTCAGTTCAGGCAAAAGCCTTTTTGTGTTCATGTTTGGGTCGCTCTGCCTCCTTCTGAGTTACTGCTGCAACTTTCATAGCCTTTGGTACAGACTTGTTTATCTCTTAATCTGGCTGTGAAATAAAATATTAGAGGTGAATTAAAAGATCTTTTTATTAAGGCAGTTCTGGCTTAGTGTTAGCAACCTAAAAATGGGCTGTGGATATTCTTGATTTTTAGAGGCATTAGCCTACCTTTAAAAAACAAGTGAGGAATGTGGTATTTTATACACAGCTCTCGGCGCTGTATGGAGAAAAAAAGCGGACTACAAAGCACAGTGCGGGAAAATTGATTTATCATCAATTTATTGCTTGGAGCTCTAGGCAAACTCATCTCAAGACAGAACAGAGATCTATAAAATCTTTTCATCTGAAACTATGAATTAAATTGGGAGGAACTGCTGATGAGAGACCAGAACCAACCCTTAAACCAGACAGGCTTTTGGGAATGGGTCTTCTGGTGCAGCAAGGAAAGTTGGAAGGATGATGCTAATTTACACCAGCTGAGGGTGTGGAGCTTAATTTCTTATTACCCTCTTTCTTTCCTTAGTGTGAATCTGGCTTATGCAGGAGCAAGCCTACAATACTTCCCCCGCCTCCTCCTTGATTTCAGTATAAATTTTCCTTTCTTTATCGGTGCATCTTGTTAATCTTGCAGTTTCTTTCCCTGACGTGTACTCTTTTCTTCTATTGTCGTGTGGATTCTTAAACCTCCTAATAACAGGGTAACTTGCCTATTTCAGCAGGAAGCCTCTGAAAACAAGCTGATGCCTCTCAATTGTCAGATTGCTATATAAATAAATAAAACCTGTTCATATATTCCCTTCAAAGAAGTGAGACAATGCTAAAGAACTCTCTCCCCTGCTCTTTTTTTTTTGCATTGGGGGAAAAAAAAAAGCTTGTATTATGTCAGAGACCTGTAATAAATAGCACTGCAATGAGAAGCGACAGCCTCATTCACCTTGCATCCATGCAGAGATAACTAAGTTCTCTTCCCATGCCTGGGG
>WAAD01007759.1:161309-229854 GCA_013389945.1 Fregata magnificens
AAGAAAAATAAGATTCCTTTACAGGGCGGGGGGGGGGGGGGGGGGGAGAGAAAAAAAAGGAGAAAGAAGAAGAATTAAAGAAAAGAATTGACCTTGGCTTGCAGTCGCTCCCGTACTACCAGGGAACAGTTTACCACCAACCGATGGAAGTTTTGAGTTTTGCTGGCTATTCTTGCAGGCGGCATATCGCCTGTGTTACTGCAAGCTATTCAGCCTAGAGTGCATGAAGTACGGTCTGCGTCTCTCTTCCTGCCTGAAAGTGTAGTTAGCTGAACTCTTAATTGGCAAAAGACAGAGGTTTGGAAGGCTTAAATATTTTAATGGAAAAAAAAAAAAGAAAGAAAGGTTTATACAATAATGAGGCACAAAGTAGTTGGACTGCTTCTCTGCAGTCCGGGTTTTTTTATGTCCTTCATTTGTCACAGTTTATTATGAAGTTATGGTAATTTGGAAACTTTCTTGTAAATTAAAGTAGATAGCACATTAAAGGGGGAAAAATGTAAAAGGCCTTTAAGAGAGCTGGTGGAAGACAGACTGATGGAAGTGTACTTTTGTCCATCTGTAAAACTTTGTTAAATCTGTGGAGGGTTTTCTTTTCCTTTCTCACTGGGTATTTGATTTTTTTTTTTTTTGAAGTTTGCAAGAGGCATTGGGGAAAAAAAAATCTTAGGTTGTTAGGGTTATTATGTGTTGGTTTTATATCAGCAAGTACCTCCCCTTTCCCTGTCTGGACTTTCTAGCTCTTCTTCTCTTTGCTGGGATAGAAAAAAAGTTTCTAGGGGTTGGGAATGGGGAGATGGAAGGAGAAGAAACACCAGGAGCATTGCTTTCACATTTCTCCTTGACCCCTGTGGACTAGACCCCATGGCTGCACAAGCTCTGCTGGCTTTGCGAGTCTGCGCCCCTCTGCTGTGGGTCCGGATCCAGCCCTGTGCCGACCCCCCTGCCCTGCTGTCAGGGTGTCACGGGCACCCCATGTCCCCCCTTTTGGTAACTTTTGGTGGGAGCTGCTAATCCGCCAGTAATAGCCCAGGACTTGCAGTATCCAGGAGGTCGGGATGACTAAACTCCTCCTTTGGTTCGCCTGGGAAAGGCGAATGGTAGCTGTC
The DNA here is from genome assembly GCA_013389945.1 of Fregata magnificens. Classification (NCBI taxonomy): domain Eukaryota; kingdom Metazoa; phylum Chordata; class Aves; order Suliformes; family Fregatidae; genus Fregata; species Fregata magnificens. The sequence continues at coordinate 162,419 of WAAD01007759.1, forward strand.
ATATTGTTTTAGCATCAGGTTACTTCTGAGCACAGCGCCGGTGTTATTTTTAGTGCATGTGTGTGTCTGTCTGTCTGTTGTCTATATATGACTGCATTGGCGTGTGTTGGACACAAGGGAGAGTAGCTCTTGCCTGCAAAAATGTGGTTTCCCCTGGCAAGGTGAGGAGGGTGCAAGGATGCAGCAGGAACAGAGCAATGGGGGAGAGAAAACACACACACCACTTTTTTTTTTTTTTTTTTTTTTATGAGCCCTTTCAGGCAAGCTTTGCTTGCTGAACATCATCACCAGCTGGGGTCATCCTGAAGTAAATGCAGTTATTGGCCCTGCCCCTTGCTGAGCACAGGAGGTGCGCCCATGCGGTGTCGGTGAAATTGCATGCAGTTATCTCCCCTAGCAGTGCACCTGGTCAAGGCTTCTCGTGGTAAGGAAATGCAGGTTTTGCAGCAGGAAAGCCTCACTTCCCACCGCTGAGAAGGGCTCTGGTCCCTGTCAACTTGTTAGGAGAAATAGATACGTGCATCCTGTCAGTGGCTGCATCCCTCCGTGAAGTGCATCCTTTTCACTTAGTGATGCCACCTCCCCAAAAATTGCACTCGCCTCTGTTGGGGTTTCGTGTGGGCTGCCCAGGCTTGCCCTTTCCCACCAGCGGGGAGCAGAGATGCTCCACAGGGAGGAGTTGGGACATTCCTGAACTTCAGTGGGGGAGAGCAGGGGTGCAGGGTGGTCCCTCGAAAGGCAGGGGAGTGGGATGCAAGGCACACTGGCAGCATGGCCCATGGGAGGCTTCAGGACAGGAATGCAGGGAGGAAAAGAGCTGCTTTTTTTTTTTTTTTAATTAACTCTCAGTATGAGAAGAGTAGGGCATTTAACCCTTTCTTCTTGTGCTTTTGCAGATCCAGGGTATGGGAAGATGTGCACTAAAAGCAGTTCTCACCTTGTTTCTCTTGGTGGGGTAAAATTTTCTTGCAGCAGTTTCTTTATTATAAATTCGTTTGATAGTCGGTCTATAAGCAGTAAAAGTAATGAAGCCATTGAGTATTCCTGGGGATGCCACGTGTACTTCTGAAAGTATTTTATTACGGTTCAGCATGAGTTAATGCGCACTTACACTAAACCGTTATCACTTGGGTTGCCTCTCACTTCCTTCTACTGAGTGTTTTTCTTCTTTAACACAGAGTACCATGCTGTTTTAGTTCCTATGATGCTTAAAACATCATGTGGTGGTAATTTGCAGAGAAAGAAGGATAAACACACACATGTGCTACCGGAGCAATGCTGCCTGCTAGCTGTCCTGTCTCTATGGCTGGGTTGGAGCAAAGAGGTGGTTGTCGCTCTCCATCCTGCCTTGGGGCCTGGGAGGCTGCTGCCTGTGTTGGGCTGAACTTACCTGGATGTGAAGATGGGTGTTCCTCTGTCCTTGGCTTCGTAGCTGGGTCTGGTGGGCAGCCTGTCTGGGTAGCTGGCTCTTCTGCCTCATTAGACCTACAGTAACTTCAGCGTCACTGGGGTTGGGGCAGGCTGTTTTTGTTGAACTTGGCCACAAAATGCAAAGATTTGGAGCACTTGGACAGAGGCAACGCATTCTGCAATCATCCAGAATTTACTTTCTAAAGGAACCCAGCTAAAAATAAATAGAAGAGGTTCTTTATGTCTGCCTATTTTTTTTTTCTTCTATAAAATGTTTTTGGCAGGTCAAACCACTTTTTTTTAACTACTCTTTTCAGCATTTCATTGTTGAGCGTTTGTTAATTAACACTTAATGACTGGGTTATGATGGAACTACGGGAGTCTTATCTGAAGGCAAAGCAATTGGCAAATGGATTCATTATGATCAGAGCAACTCTAATGAATGTTAAATTAATTCATAATAATGTGACACTTAAAATCAAATGTTAAGCATATTGTTAATAATTACAGATGCACTTTTACCTTACCCACTTTTAATATTACTGCTTTTTACTATGTGTACTAGAGGGCCAGCTTTCCAGTACCTATCTTGTTACACTGATAATTCCAGACTTCTGTAGCTGCAAATAGCTTAATTACCTATTTGTCTCTTTCACAGCAATTAGATACATGAGTGTGAAAGCTAGGAAGTTTATGTAAATATATATAATTTATTATGGAGATTCTGTAACTGCAGGTTGTTACATAAAAGTGACAGTGTAATTAATGAGGATGGTCTCTTGCCATCTTTCATGGGAGAAAGGGGAAGAGAAAAAGTCAAACATTTCCATGCTTATGATTAATACAATATCTGTAGTTAGCTATTACAGTTATTTGAGAATGCAAAGTGATTACTTTTAAATCAAATTATTATATGTTTGATACTTAGCCTTGAAATAGTGTCTGAAACCAGTTTTGCACACCAAACACAGCTCTGAATTGTCTTGCTTGTGTTTGTGGCTTTGCAACCATCTTTTCTTTTGTTGTTGCATTAGTTTTCTTGCTTACTTGTGGTTTTAAAAAAGGGAAGCTCTTTTTAAAAAAGCCAAAAAAATTATTGTCCTACAGTCTGTGAGATACAGTAGTGACAGGTGGGAGGGTAGCAGGCACAGCCCTGTAAGGTGAGACAGGATAGCATGTCCCATCAAATGCCTTCACTGTTTAAAAACACCCATTGCACTGCGCTTTAGGACTCAAAGGTGTTTATTAATACTCGATCTCCCATCCAAAGCACTTCAGTATGTTCCTTCCCCTGGTCCCAAAGTACTCAAGATGAGGCTATTTGCCATGTAGAAAGCATTGATGGATATGCTGTGTCTGTGTGTTTCTCAGCCTTGCTTGCCCTGGCTGCCTGAGGACAGGGACCTTTGGAAGATGTTGCTGGAAATGGGGAGGGGGCGAATTAAAATGGCTAGAAAGAGCAAAAAGTTACCAGGGGCCTTAATGGGCGTTTGGTACAGTGTTTAGGTTTCAGTGCATAATCATGGGTCTCATGCTTTGCTTTACTTACAAGTCTATGTTGATATGTGCATTACGATTGAGTCAGCCATACTGTTGGGGCATGCCATGGTCCGGTGCAGCCTGTTGAAGGGGAGGTGTCCTGGTGTGATTTCATCTGGCCATTGAAGTGATTTTGGTGCAGAAGGCACCACCCTTGGGTTGTGCTGCTGTGCTGCAGCTGTGCTCTGCCAAGAGCAGCGGGACTGGTTTCTGTTCAGACCGGTGCATGCTTTTAAATCCCACCAAGAGCAAAAGGGTGTATTTCTTTAGAAAGAAGAAAAAAGTGAATGCTCATTCAGTTGGTGGAAAACAGTGATCAATAGTAATTAACTTGTGCCATCTTATTTCTTTCCCCTCTGCAAGGAGTATGTTAGTGCTGGTTTTGCAGAGCCACAGCGAGTGGGAGGTGCAGCGGCGCTGCCTCCTGCTCCGATGGCTCTTCCCTTTTCGGGCTTCGGCAGCAAAACCTGTGCCAGGAAGGTGGCGGTGAAATCCCTTGAGTTACAGCTGCTGCAAGGCAGTGCCTTGGAGGGGTGTTTCTATTTTATCTTCTTTTTACCCTCCTGCAAACAGTGGCATGGAAGCAAGAAGGAAGGCTTCCGTGGGCTGTGCCTCCAAAGGTCATATAACACTTTATGTTTTCCCTGACACGACACAGCGTGACAGAACAAAGTATTTATCTTCTGTACTTGTCAGCTTTGTTCTGCTGGCTCCGAAATGATGAAATACTACCAAATATGCTGCTGCTTGTTTCCTTCAGGGACTTGTGCTGATTTGTTTAAAGTGTCGTCTGCACCCAGTAAATGCTTCATTTATTACAGCTGACACCTGAAAATGTCTGAGGGAAACGTATCAAGGCATCATGCAAATATTATTTTCTTTATTTGCTGTTGTTTACTTATGTCGTAATATAAATGCAGTCTGTAATAATAAATTGTGTTTCTTGAGGGTGTCACCTGTGTGTGTGTGTGTGTGTCTTGAACTGCTTTGGTGAGGTTTCTGGAGACACGCTTCAGCTCCATTTCCATCAGAAAAATGCATTTTGACTCCTGATGGGGTCAGCTTAACTGTTAATTATCACGGTGAGTCACTAATGAGCTCTTGCCTCAGGAACTTCGTATGGCCTCTTCTCAAACTTTTCCCCATTACTTGTTCTGATGCTTAAGTGAAAATAAAAATAGGTCTCTTACAAAAGGGGTGTGGGAGAAGTGAATGTTTGAGATGGTGATGTGACCCTGGTAATTATAATATTTGATGCAAAGGCTTTCAGATTTAACTGAGTCTCATGTTAGGCTTTGTGGGTGATTTTTTTTTTTTAATTTTATTTTTACATTAAGCACTTCTGTGTTGTCCCTCAAGGATAATGCAGAATCCAAGTTCCTCTCTAAGCAAAACAATCAGTGCAAAAATAACGAACATCAAAGAGATGGAGGGAAGCAGTTTGCCCCCAGTACTAATTGCTAATGTTACCATGTGTCAAAGTAAAGAATTAAAAGGTGACTCCACAATCCTAAAAGTGCACTTGCTGTGAGTTTGAAGGCTGTGTGTGGTTCAGGGAAGCAGCTTTGGTGCCTTCAGTCCTCTATCCCCTGAGTGGTCCTGATGGTTGTGTGGAATAGCAGAGGTATGGGTGGTATTGGGACCTCCTGCAGTTCACCGAGCCTCTCTCACTGCTGCTCCAGTGCCACAGCTTTACTTGGGCTTAGAAAATACATAACACAACATGTCTACATTTTCCTATGTCCTGCTATGCATGCATCTATATAGTATACAACACACGTATGTGTCTATGCAACATACTGATGCTGTGTAGCAGTATGGCAAGTGATGGGGTCTGTATTTTGGATGCCTTACAGTACTGAGAGAGCCCTGTCCCTTCAGTCATCTGCGCAGCTTATACTACAGAGGTTGTGCATTCACTGGAAAAATACAAATCTAGGAGAAAGATAAGCGTATTTGTAGGTTTTTACCTCCCCTAGGTAAATAAGCAGTGCTGGGGAAGTAAGGCCTTCTCTAAACGATGGGAACTTGTAAATGGCAAATATATTGTGTGCTTTAATGTTGTTTTGTTTTACAGCTGTTGTTACAATTGTAATTAGCAAAATTGGATCCCTTGCTTGAATAGCATCCTTGCTTTAATTTACTGTGGTGTGCCTTCCACTCGGTGCAGGCAGGTTGGAGAGGAAGAAGGGCCCCCCTCCTCCTCGGATGTCATTTCTCACGGTGGCTCTGGACAGGGCAGTTAAACAGGGCTTTGCAACGATGCTCAGGAGCTGGTCCAGAAGTGTAGGCTCCCAGAGCCCTGGGTTTCCTGGCATCACCCTGTGCTGGCTGTTTCTCCCCACTTCAGTTCCTAGTCCCTTCTCTGTTTTCTTCTTATGGTAAGGTTTTTGGATGCAAGGGGTGTACTTTCCCATATGGCTGCGCACAGTGGCTCCTGGATTTTGGCTTGTGGTGGGAGCATCAGGGAGACCGTTGCCATGACGGTAACATAAGGATAAATCTCACGAAGATGGAATTGACGAGCTCGGCTACTATGTCATCTGTATGTTCTGGTGAGCAGTTTTTGCTGCTCTTTTCTGCTGGGCAATGCTATGTGCACGCCCAAGGTGGTCCTGACTTCAGGCGCTCCTCATCTGCATTTGCTTCCAGAGGCAGGGTGTGAAAACATGGGGTTTGAGTGCTAGCTGCTCAAGTGGCCAAGTTGCTACCCCAGATGGGGAGGATTTGGCTTGAGTGGGAATTGTAAAGAGAAGCAGGTGATCATCCCTGGGGGATGCTGGTTTGCTCCAGCCTTGTGATCTGAGATAAAGCAGGGGTGGTATTTCTGCCCCCTGCTCTATGTGAGCCAGCCAGCTAGAACTTGTGAGAGCTCCTTAATCTCCCGAAGTTTGGTTAATCACAGTGAATTAAGAAGTGACCCTAGGTGTCAGGCTGCCCTTGTTGCGTACAGGGCCGTGCATCTCCTCCCCGGAGAGGAGGACCCATGTGTCCCTGTGGGAGGGGTGAACGCTTGCTGGAGGCAGTGAGAGCCAAGGATGCCGATCCTGTTAAATTGATGATACTGGGAAGGTACATCACTGGTAAGCTACAGGCTTTTTATGCTCAAGAAAGTTTGACTACATCTGTATCTTAGTCCCTTGGAAGAGAAGTTGCCCCCTGTTGCGGGGAGAGCCTCAGTGAGATGGTGAGATGTCCTCTGTGTTAAGGCAAACTCCTTGAAAAATAATCTGTGTCAGTCATTTCTATGTTGATATTTCACCACAGCTAATTTAGCAAACAGATGGTGGTCTATATTATGGCATATGAGTGGGTCTTTTCCCTGGGCCAAATGATTACCTCCCCAGTTTTCAATTAGCAAAGCCTGCCAATTACCTGGAGTGGTTTTTCTTTTAATTATGCAGCTATTAGGGCAGGTAGGTAGCCAGCCTGGGGGGAGGAGGAGAGAGCTCAGCAGCATGGGCGAATCCTTATTAGGAAAACCCATAAAAACAAACCAAAAAGGAAAAGCCTTATGATAGGAAAGAGGAGGAGACGCACAACAGGGCAGCATGGTGCACGAGCCCTCTTTCCGCTGGTGTGAGCATTGATAAAAATCTTTAAGAATGCCCATCTGGCAGGTTGTGGCATGTAGGAAAGGTGAGGTCTGGGAGATGCTCTGGTTTGGCGGTCTGCTGGCCGTACACTTCTTTTTAGCTTGATGGAGTTGACTAGTTGAATGAGACAAGCCGGGAAGCCAGCCCCCAAGCAAACAGCAGGATCCTGCTGACTCCCCATGCTGGTGCAGGTGTGGGCAGGTGTTTGCTTAATGTCAAGGAGCAGTGACACATGGCCTTGGCTGATTTATGAAGTCTGTGGTTGTCATCTTGTTTCCTATCCCAGCTACTAATGGGCCAGGCAATGAAAAGATAACTTCTTTCATAATTATAGATATGTCATTTTCGCTTTGAGCTCCATGTTTAAATCATCAGGTGTCCTCTTCATATGAATTGTTTCCTCGAGCCTATCTTCCTCTGCGGATCAGTCTCTTATTGTATTTTATTTTGATGAGACCATTCATCTTCCCTTGGCTCTGCTGCTACCAAAACCTGTTCCCCTGTTGTCCTCGAGGAGTGGGGATGGACATGGAAGAGGCTTTAGGCTTGAATTAGCCAGTGATGAGGTTGGGTCTCCTTTGGGATGGAGATATTAATGTAGCATCATGAAATATGAGGTCTGTCTTCACTCTGGGTGACTCTGATAATGAAAGAATGTAATTAATCATATTTGGCTCTGCAGAGGATATGTAATCTGGGAAAAACACCTGCCCTAAAGGTAGCAGGAGTATGAGAGAGGAGCAACGAAACAGCAAGAGGAGCTGCAGCAGCCCAGGCTACTTTGTAGGAGTATTCACAGTCCTTGGGGGAGCCTTTAATGACAGGATTTTGTTGCAAATGTGTCCCAAATCCTCTATTTGTTGTTGTGTGCAGCCCTTCTGTGTGCATCCTCCTTAAAGTCTCTCCCAGCAGAGCAAAAACTGTTGCTTGGTGCAGTTTATGGCATGTTAAAAAGCAGCACTTTGTTGCTGAAGTGCAAGCTTGGGTTTGTGCTTTAGCTAGCTGCTGAGGCATGTGCCATAGCCTTGCAAAATAAGGGAGCCCCTCTAACTCTCGACTGAGTCAAAAGCAGTTGCTTTGCTTGCTCAAGTAGCTGATTCAGCCCCAAAATAATTATCCTTTATTTATTAGCACATTAAAATGCTTTTAATTGGGTTTTGGTACAGTACCTTGAATCTTTTGACTTGAAAGTTTTCTCGCTCATAACTTAGAAGTCAACCCTTTGGTGTGGTGTTATAGCTCCACAGATTATGTGTGGAGCTAATTAAGTAATAACGATTGAGGTGCAGGGTATTTCCTTGGGATTAATGACTGTCTGGGAGGAGTTGATGGCCCAAGGTGTAGCCAAGGGCCATTAACACCAGCCAACTATTAATTCTGAGAAAATGCCATGAGCCAAGGTCATTGCTGCTATTAGAAGTTGAGGGCAATGAGGAGGTAGGTGTGGGGGGAGATGAAGTAACGTGGGAAGTGTATGGATTTTGAGAAGATGTAATATGGTTTTAATGGGTATCTGCACGATGTACCTGTTGATTAGCTAGTCTGCTTCTTCCCTCCATTCCTCACTGTTCTGTCCAAAGCTTAATGGCGAGGATCACGGCGAGCAAGGATGATGCTTTTCTCGTCTGGTGCCCTCTTTCTTAATGGTGCCTCATATTTTGTCCACCTTAGAGGACGCTTTATGCATATTACTAATGCCTTTTTTCCTCCTTTTAGGAGAAGCCTTAAAAACCAAACCTAGCAGCAACCAAAAGCATTGAGAATATTGTGTCTCAGTGGGATGAGATGTTGTCTGTCTGAATAGGAGGGAGAAGAGTGGTGCTGTTGAAAAACTCACAGGTTAGCCAAGTGCTAATTCAGGATTAACAGCAAATAGTGTGTCAAAGCACCTGTTTCTGTAGCAAAAGAACCGTATTTCAAAGCTGAACTGTAGTTGCAATGTGGCATCCTGCGTTTTGGGATTTCGGTGGAAGGGTAAACCTAACTGCTCCCCAAAGGCTGTGGGATAAAGATAAATCTTCAGGTAATTGCTGTGTATATATTAAGTTAAAAGCTTAGGAGGCTTGGATTGACACAACTTGAATTGTCACAATTGTTGCTTGACTTCAATTACAATCTTGGGATCTCTGGCAGAGAAGGAAGCCTATACTGCATGTGGTTTTTTTTCTTTAACTTAATATTCCCAGCATCAAAGGAGTAGGGCTTGTGGCTGCGTGAGGCTGTTGTCCACTGGTGAGTTTTCTGTGTGTTCTTCCCTTCCAGGGTAGGCTCTGATATGAGTACTTGCCTTTTTCTCCCAGTCCCAATATATCACTGATCTCCAACTGCTGACGCGTGGATTTGTACTTTTGAGGGTTCAGAGTTCTAGGATCGTAATTCCCCAAACTGGTGATATTGGAGGCAGTTTGGAGGAGCCTTTTCCTGAGTGGTGGATGTCTCATGGGTGGAAGCGTTCGACCATCTTTATCTCAACATGATGGTTTGTATGAGTGGGTGATTTTAAAAAAAAAAAAAAAGTATATATTGAAGATGAGGGCTGTAGGAAACCCCATCGGAGGGACCATCTCAGCTGTTGAAGGAGGGATATAGATATGTTGGTATCCACGTTGTAAACAACTGATTACTCTGTCGGGCAAGCCCTGGCCTTTGCTGGAGCAATGTACTTGCCATGGCTTTAAAATTAGGTCTGGGATGCCTCTCCCAATTTATTTTTGTGTTATTAGTCCTTGTGAAACCTCAATTTCCTGTGTTATCTCATTTGGCTGGAGCTGAGGAGGAATGAATCTTTTAGAGGCAGGACTTCAAGGTATCCTTTTCAAAGGGGGCCTGGTTGAGTTTATGATGGGGTTCAGGTGTTTTTGGAGGAGTCACAGGCATTGAGCATCCATCCTCCTGTCCCTGCGAGAGGCTCCCAGCAGCTCAGGTGGGCGGCACTGCAAAAGCTGCCTTGGGAAACTCCCCTCTGCTGGCACCCTTCTGCAGTCTCTAGTCATGTCCCAGAATCGGCGTGTCGGGCTACTGAAATGGGTTTCTTTTAATTTTTTTTTTTAAATTCATTAGTTCAGACATTTAAGAAAAGTTTTGAACAAAGTGGGGACAGATACAATTGAAAAATCATGTTTTTCATAACTTTGTAATTTTCTTGCACATCATTGTAATCTTAATAATAATAAATAATCTGTTAAAAGCAATTATGGCTCGAATAATAATCCTAACTAATAAACAGAATGTACTGTGTAATTTTGGTCGTTCTCAGCCATCTGGCTCCGGTCTCCCTAATTGACTTAAAGCATAGTGACAATGTCAGCAACATACAGTGTTCAGCTCGGCTGAAATTCCTGAGCAGGCATTCCTTAGAGAAACGGAGATTTTTTTTAAAAAGGAAAAATAAATCAATAAATCAAAAATATTACTAGCTCTATTACAGCAGCACAGATCATGAATCCATCAGTGTTGTCTTCCTCTGAGCTCAAAAAACTTTATTTATAATGATTTGATTGTGTACAGTTTCATTATTTTCTAGTGAAACTGCAACTGGAAGACTTTGAATGTATCCAAGTATCTAAATTCATGCTGGCACTTACTTCTGAAGCTGCCAGAATTTGAATGCTTTCAGTGTTGGCCGGGCTTAAGGTGTCTCTTAAAACACCAGCACTCCCTTTGGTCAGTTGCTATTTGTGGTTTGTTTTTTTTGATTAATGCACATCATTGCTAAAATTCCCGAGGTTTGCACTCAGTCTGTTAGACCCCTCGGTTTCTTTTGCCAAAACAAAGCAGCACGTCATCTCTGTTTTTCGGACGCAGTGGTTTGCCGGGTTGGAGCTGGGTGTTTGTTTATATACTTACTGCAGAGGCAGCTTGCTTTCTAATTTTTCTAGCCAAAAAGGCAGCATAGCAACTTTGTGGCTAGCTCCGCTCAGTCTAGGTGCTTGCAGTCTGTTATAATTACTGTGATGAAGCTGAAGTGCCAGCCCCCAGTTTAACCTCCCTTCAACACTTACTACTGGGAGATAGGGTGTCTTCTCCTTTGCAGTGGGTGGGCTTATTTTTTTGGACTTAATGAGGCAGGATTGAGGGATAGGGTGGGATCAGCCTGTGTGGATGCAGAGCATAAAGCAAGGTGTAATGGTCCATATGAGAACATACAACGTGGCTGGGTCAAAAGCCCAGGTGGGAAAGCTTTGGTGGGGCACCTGAGCAGAGCACAGCTCCCTGTTGCTCACAACCCAGACCTTCAGGTCACCCCTTCATCTGACTCATGGCCGCTCTGTCAAGTGTTTGTTCTTGGGGAGGACACAGTTTATTGCCTGGATTTGCTTAATGAAGCAAATAGCCTGGCTTGCCCTTCCAGCCACTGACGTCTTCTGCTTAGTTTGCTAAATTTGATTATGCCGTTTGGACAAGTTTTAATATTTGCACACTCGTAGAAGGAACAATTTAAATGGCTTTAAGAAGTGGAAAGATATGAATCATAGCTTCTGCCCTTAATTTTGTGGGTTACTGGTGCAGTAAAGCTGTGGTTAAAGCAGTTTGGGTACTCCTACTGAATACGTAGCATGCCGACTTATTACTTATTTATTTTCACCTATGCTACTGTGTGTAATCATAGCTGCTCTCAAATACTGGCCCCTATCCCTTGATGTGTATCATCAGATAACATTCACCTGTTTGAGGGCCTGAATGTGTTTGTAGGTGTTCAGTAGATAATGATGTGAAGAGTTGGTAAGGAGGAAACACGATTTCTGTGAGATCTGGTGGGGACGCAAGGGTAAAGACTTGAACTTCAGAGGGAGCTCTGCAGTCTGATCCATGGTTTTGGATGTTTGTTTATTTATGAATCTAGATTAATTGGTGACTCACCCCAAACTTTTCAGCCTTCAGAATGGGAGCAAAGAGCTGCTTTGGTTTAAGCAAAGCCATTGGGTCAAGGCCAGTGTGGGATGTGTGCCAAAATCTGGGATGAAACTTGTCTCATTTTGGGCTGAGGCATTAAGATACTCCCTGGAGGATTTTTAAATGGCTTGTGAGTGAACCTGTCCTCCCCAGCGTGCAAAGAAGGGTGGGCTCTGTTGCAAGTCTGTTCTGGGTTTCGTGGTTTTTTGTGGCTTGTGGTTTTGTTTTCTGGTGTGTGGTGGTGGTGGGGTTTTTTTTTTGTTTTTTTTTTTTCTTTTTTTCAAGCAAGCCCTGTAAAACTATTCCCTGCTTGAGGAGCAGACTTTATTGATATGTTTCTGATGAATGTAAAACCAGAGATCTGGGAATACTGTATTTTTTTTAAAATAAGCTGTATTTGCAGTATCAAGCACTCAGTCTGTGTCTTGTGGTGGCCGACAGGGAGATGTGAAAGCCCTTGGTTAGGTTGATTGCCTTCATGATCTGCTCGATATGAGTTAACTTGTTTTCTGGACCTTATACCATTTCATTTTGTAGTAGAAAATAAAGCTTAGATGTAGTAAATGTAATATCTACTGCTGCTTGATTTTACAGGCCAGTGAATAAATTAACTTCCTCTGATATTCCATATCTTCTCCTAATAAACAGAAATGCTGCAGTGGGATTTCATGTGAGTGACTGGGAATTACTTATCTCTAGCTCGTCTCCTTAAAGTTGTTTTTCTCATGCACTTGCATGTTTACCAAGTTTACCAAGAAAATAATTTTTGACATCAGACTTAGGATCGGTGATTTAAAGCTGAATCAGGGCACTCACCCACATGATTCTTGAGTTGGGGTCCGTGATTCTGCAATGCTGCAGAGTCAGAGGCGTTTAGGAATGAAATCATATGCCTAACTGAATCTATTGAAACTAAAACTGATGAAAAATAATTAGGAATTTTCAGTGTCAGATTGTGAAGCAAGTAGCAATAACAGCTTTTTAGGTGGGTCTTGATCATGCACTGCTTCTTACAAGTTTCAGTTGTTTTCAAAACATGTATTTATAAAAAATCTTGGTGTGGGAGGCATTAGGGAGGCAGAGATTGAAGATTTTGATGCATTACAAAACCAGTCATCCTCCAGATGGGTGCCTTCCCATTTGCTGCGTGGGGAGGTCTCGGAGCCGGGAGAGCCCCATGTTTGCTTGCACCGAGTCCACTAGAAAGCGGAGCAATGCCTTGCAGTGTAGATTAAAGTCAACAGAAGAGGGAATTGGAATTACTTCATTAGCATCGCACATTTAATTGGTAATAAATTCCATGTGCCAGTGCTGCAGCTCGCCTGTGCTTCCTGCGGCGTGAGCTGGGGTCACCCCTTGCCCACGTGGGTGAGCAAGTGGTGCTGCGTGCCTGACCTTGGTGCTGGTGAACTGCTCGAATAGAAACCTTGGCGCATGCTGCCTCGGCTCCTTGCCGGAGCAAAGAGTAGCAACGTTCATCATGGGCACATAAGCGATGACAGGACTTGGGGAGGAAGCTTTTGGGATTAATGCTAAAAATATTCAGGTAACCATCTGAGTGCTTGAAGCTTTCTTTTTTTTCTGAGGCAGGATGAGGAAGGAGATGAAGATTCCTTATCTGTTTGCTGTCCTCATAGCACAACCTGCCTGCTGAATAGCTGAGTGACAGGCAATCTGGCCTATCCATATGACCATATTGTTTTTCTCCCCTAATTAGCCTGGTCCTTACTGTGCTGATGAGGAAACAGATGCACTGAGCAGCAAATTACCTTCATCTTGCCTCTGAACAAAAAAGACACGGCACTTAATTGACTCATTTGATCTCCGGCAATTCAAAGCAAGTAAAGTGGAAATATTTAAAACTGGCACTTCATTTCTGAAAAAGGGGGAAGGCATGTTGGGAGTGTATGTACATGCATTTGTGTGTGCTTACAGGTTTAAAGTGTCAAATGTGAGGGTGATGGTGAGGCTTGTGGTGTTGCTATTTGATGCCTTTAAAGAGAGGCACAGAGCTGCTTCTTACCACAAGGAAAAACGATGAAAAAATACCCTATTATTTCCTTTGTCGACAACAAAATATTTGCATACTTAACTACTCCAATATTTCTTTACAGTTCCTTGGCCCTAAATGTTCCTTTTCTGTGCAGCATGGCATGCTGCACGTACTGGCAGCTGAAATGGCTCGCTCCCGCATCCCTGAGCTCCTGTCTCTGTTCCTGCCTGGGTGCTGGCTATGCCGCAGGGCTTCTCTGCTGTCCCTGTTTTCTCTAGTTATTTTTTTCCTGCATTTATACGAATATATGTATCTTTCTTCCCTGCTAGGCTTTTTTTGTTTCTTTTCTTTTGTTTCTAATGTAACCAAAATATATATGGGTATATTTTGGAAGGTGCTGCTCAAGGGCTTGAAGAGTGGTCTTAATAGCTGTGCGTAGCTTCTGCCTGATGTGCACCCTGGCATTGGTGTGGGTGCTGTGTCCTGCCACCTCCTTGCAGCTGTTGAGGGTCACTGGGAAGCTCTCAAGAAAGATGGACATTGCACCTTCCCAAAATTTCCACATGGACAAAGAGGATGCATCTGGCACAATGCAGTCTAGCCTTAAAGGCTGAGAAGAAATTTGTCTTTATTTTATAGCCTGTGTGTGTTTATGCCTGCAACTGCTTCTTGGGTCCCCGGTGTGAAAGTCATCTGGTCGAGGTGAATGGTCACTCCTTGAACGTAACAGCTCACTGTGGCCAGACTTCTTTCATGGTGCCTCCCTAATCCTCCACGAGGTGGTTTCTCTCTCAACTCTGCAGTGAATGCTCTGCAAAAAGAAAATTGTTTCCATACAGCCATTGTGGTGGCCATCCTCTTCATTGGGACACTGTATCTTAGCAGACCCTGAGGGTTGTTTAAGGTGCAGGTGTTTTCTTCTCTTCCTCTGACCTAAGTTGTCCTTTCCCTGTGATCGGGAAGCATACGATGTACATCGCATTGATTTTTCTCTCTGCTGTGCTTCAGTGAAACCTGTCACTAAGTCTGCTTCTGTTTCCATTTAACTTCTTTGGGGTGTTTTAAGGTTAGCGTAAGTGCATGTACAGGGCCTGCTCAGAGATTTGTGTAGTAATAGTACCCTGTTGCATACTGCCAGGACATAAATGAATATTATTCATGCCAGCTTGCATTTGTCAGAGGAGGGATTTCTTTGTTTTTAACACCTAATAATTTAGAAATATTGAAGTTTCTCTTTAAGTTACTGAAATTCCATGTTTACGCCTGTAAGATGATGACTGAAATGCGTTCAGGCAGTACTGACTTCACACAGTAGACTTTGCCTTACCCTGCATCTCTTTTGCTTCTTCCCCTTTTCCTAATCTTTCTACCTTCTGCATTTGTTACAAATACCTATTCAACAGATTGCTGTTGCTGTTGGTTTTGGGATGGGTTTTTTTAAGACCTTTTTCTAGTTGCTTCCCAGTTTCATTTTATTATTTTCCTCTGGTTTATAAAGTGCAAGCATGGAAGAAAGCTTTTGGGACTGAATTGGACCAGTTCAATCAGGAAAGCTCTCGAGCACGCACCAGCCCAAATGTGCTGTGCTAATTCACTAATCAAAGTAAACCATGCTGTAAAGAAAGATGAGGCTTGACATAATTAGAAGGATTATTTTGGATGCAGTGTGAATTACACATGCTAGATTTGCCATGATAAGAATTCCAACATGTCTGTTATCTTGGTGATTTTTTTTTTTCTTTTTAATCGTTAGGTAATGAATACTTTTTCTAATAAAAATTAGATACGCTTATTCCATTTTACTTGACCGTAAACCTTCCAGGGCAAAGAAGCGGGCTCAGGTAGTGGAGTCAGATTGTCTGTAAGCATCATTCTTGCAGGTATATTTTCCAAGCTATTTTTTCCTCTGATTATATGATGCTGAATTTCTCATACCTGAATAGCACATAATTGTCTAAATAGGACCCGGATATGCCAGTGGCTATTAGCAAAGAAAGTAGAAACAAAAAGTTATTAAGCTACAGAAGGCAGAAACTACACATTTTACATGGGGAAAGACAACAATACCTGCAAGACAAGAATAATGGAAAGATCACTTTAATTACTGATACAGTAAGTGGCACCTTTTTATCTAGCACCGTATTACTCTCATCTATTTAATTATCTGTTGCTTTTGACATTACATGTGCTTTAACAGAAATGAATAAATAGAAAATGCATCTGCCACTGTGGACTGTTTATGTTTATTATGAGTTGTTTGGATTTAAAATAATTCGTTAGAGCAATACTCCTGCAGTTTATAGTAGTAGTTATATATTCTGAATCAGGGGCCATTTGAAATACGGCTGGTATATTATATGCCTGTGTGCTCGCCGTGCCTTCTTGTGAGAAAAATCAAGATAACAGTCAATGAAAGTAAATCTCACCCCTGCTAGTATAAGTTATTTTAGGTCATTTTATTTATTTTTAAATTTTTTTAGAAGTGGCTGTGTTGTGCAGAGCAGCTGAGGCTCAAGGCCCCTGTTCTGGGGTGATTTATGTAGCAGAGAAGAGACCTTTCATGCCCACACCTGAGGGGTGATGTGGAGGGCAGCCTGTGGTATGATGTCATGCCTGTATGATGAAAGAGCTTCAACAAGGGGGTTGACTGACAGGTTCCTTGGTGCGCATGAAGTTGCGTGGTGTCAGTGCCATCCCCCAGGCATGAGTGTTTATGGATAAACATATGGCAAGCTGCAAAATGCAGACTTCCCCTTCTAAAGTGAATGGGCTGGATTGTTTAGGTTTTCAGTGGATAGTTTGTGTTGTTGATCTCCAGGTGTGATTGCAAGCCACCTTGAAAACCACAGGCTCTGTGTGGTCCATGGGGCACAGGCCAGTCAATAATACACTAAAGTCACTGACACTTAAAAGGAGCTTTCTGGCTAATCCTGCATAAAGAAATGTATAAAGCTCCTACCGAGTTTCAGCCGAGGAGGCATGCTCTTCTCTGCTGGCATGAGACTCCAGCTGCCTGCTGTAAGTCGGAGCAGGGCTTTGAGCATTACTCTGGGACTGGTGCTGTTGGCGGTCAGGGCTCTTGTGCCCGGGAGGTGTTTTGCAGCAGGTCTGAAGGTGGCCACAGGTCTGGATTTTTGTTGGTCAAAGAAAGTGTGGATGGTGCTGGGGAGATACAGAGGGAAACCTGTGGCTACAGGAACCGAGTGTTACCCAGGGGGTCCATAAAGCCTGGGAGACTTGAAAGCTTACTTTGTTCCTGCCTTTTTCAAGATTGTCAGGATTGGTTTTCTTGTTTGGGTTTGTTTGTTTTGTTTTCATTCTTTTGCTGCTTTGGCTGCCACTGCTGGTACTAACAGCTAAATCCATCTTGATGCTACTGGGCAAGGTGGTTCTTTGGTAATCTGCAAAAACGGGGGTGGGACATCAGACCAAAGGAGCCCTTCAACCTGTCTGGTTCCTCAGTCCTTGGAAACCTGTCCTGATGCAAGCAAAGAGTTGGAGACCCCGGGGCGATGCTGGAAGCAGGCACTGATGCACATCGTCTGGCTGGGTTTGGAGCTGTGCGGGCAGGCAGAGCAAGCCTCCTGCAAGGGGTCAGTGAAAAGATTGAGATCATCATTCTTTAAGTTCATTTTACGTTTCTCTTTATTGTCCTGCTGCTCCTCAGCCCAGGATGAAGGAATGCCCTGAGCATCCTAAGTGACTTATTTGTTGAAAAGCACCCAGATGTGTATGTTCCCCCCCCATCGGGATGGATGAAGAAAGGAAGAATAAGAAGTTGCTTAATAACGTAACAAAATAATGAAAAAAGCATTAAGGGCAGGAAAAAAGCTGTTAGTCGGGGGGGGGAGTAATTTTAAAACATGGCTAAAAGGATCAGCTTTTAGGTGCAGCAGTGACCGTCCTGGGGCTTCCAGGCGTTACTGGCAGCGTGTCATTGAGGAGCTGTTTTGGTGCTCTCCTGCCTTAGGATTTGAGTGCTGATAGACAAGTATTTATGTGTGCACTACACCGCTGGGTCGGTCATCTCATCGCAGAGTGGGAAATTAATTGTTCCACCGCAGACGAGATCTGAATGCCAAGTGCCTTCCTCCTTCCCCCACCTCTTTGCTTTTCTTCTTTCAATATTTAGCCAAGGCAGCTGAGCTTAAATCGTAAGATTTCCCCATGTCTTTGCATACATCATTGAGGGACTGTAATACCATAAAGCAGAATAGGCCTCAATTAATCACCTTTTGAACTCAGCGGTGCAGCTAATTGAATGAAACTTGCTGGGAAAGACACAAAATAATTGGTTTGTGTCTGTTAGGTTGTCAATGTGTGGCTATTGTAACAGGGTTTCTCCCCCCTCCCCCCCTTTTTTTTTCCCCTCCCATGACTACAGTTTACGTATTTTTAAAGTATAATTAACATGGAAAGCCAGAAAATGTTTTCTTTCTTTGTGCTGACAGTGGCTCATTGTCACTTGTCAAGCTGTCAAGATTTCAGCAATGAGGAGATAAATATTGCGTGTTTCACAGAGGACTTCCCAAATGCATTTCCAAAGTGATCCAATTTGTGTGGTTTCTCAAGGGCTTAGGGAGGTGGTGAGGCTCCAGTGAAAGTGTGGCAAGATGGGGGGGAACCTGGGTTACGCTTTTGTCCTGTTTCTTGGCCGTTGGCGAGGGGTTTCCCTCGCTGCTCTTCCTGTTTTCTGCCAAACGGGGGAAGTGATAGAAACGAGGTTTCCTCGTGTTTGCAATGCCTTTTGAGATTTGTGGGTGAAAATCATCCTAACCCAAGTAGTACTTGTTAGGAAATGTGATCTAAGGTGTAAGGCTTGTGATCCTTGTTTGAGTAAAATGGCCTTCATCGCCGGGAGCTGGACCCAAGCAAAGACTGCGTGATGCTGTTTGTGGCTTGTGTTTCCCAGTGTTTTATCCAATAGAAAAAAATGTGGAAATCTTCTAAAATGGCATTTTTTCTAAACTGGGTGGGAGCACCTGGTCTATACAGATCCTGTCCCGGTGCTCACTGCTGCAGGGGAAGACTTCAGTGAGCAAAGCACCCCAGCATGTGCTAACTTCAGCACATGAAATGTTTTAATCTGTGTCAGTGGGGCTGTAAATGCAAGTTCATTCCAAGTTTTCTTTGTAAGAGAAGGATCGAAGAGAGAGAGGGAGAGTTTTTATAACTTGTTGGTAGTTCATTCCATGCAAGAGAGATACCCTGTAGTTATTATCAATGCCTGTTTTAAATTGCAGCATTTGGAGTTTGCAGTTTCGCAGGACTATGACGAGAGATGTGTTTCGATCTGTGAGCCAGCGAGGAGGTAAATTCTCTCATCGTAAGCCCGCGGGGCGCTCAGCGGGAGCTGGCTGCAGCCGGCACTGCCCTAACGGCTTGGGGCTCTCCTGGCATTTCTCCCCATCTGACTGAAGTGTGTTCGCTCATAATTCAGTTTCTCTCCTCCTCTTTTTACAGAAAAGTAGATCTAATTTAGGTGACTATCTTAAACATTACACGTGCACACAGTGAAGGTGAATACATGATCCATCTTGTGGCAGCCTGTGTTGTGTTTGCACTGTTCAAGATGCACATAGGTGGTACGCACCTGCAGGTTGTTAGCAGCGTAATGAGAGCAAATCTGTCAAGAAAGTGGTTATTTCAATCATTTAAAAATAGGTGCCTATTGTATCACCTGGCTTCCTAACTAATTTCTATGTTTGCAGGTGATGCCAGTGCTGCTGAAGGGTCCCGGGCCCCTCGTAGCGGGCACTTGCAGCATGCTTGCTCGTTTGCCTCCCAGTGTTTTGGTCCCCTCCACCTTCTTTCAATGGCACTTTTCTTTGCAGCCTGAAAGCTTTGCATAGTAAGGACCTCACAACACAAGAATGAGTGTTACTTCCTTTTCTTTCTTCCTTTTTTTCCCCCCCCTCTCCCCGTTCTGCTCCCTGCATCCACAGTTTTTGCTCTCCGCTGCCAGGCCAGAAGCTCCTTTGTTCTCTCAATAGGGCTGGCTGTAGCCTTCTTTTACCCATGACGGCTCACTAGGAATATGTGTGTGTTTGTGTGTACCTCTTTCTTTTTTCCTTCCATTAGCCTGTCAGAGTAATTAGTGTGGCTTTATGGCTGAAGTTGGTGAAGAGCGTAGCAGTGAAATCTGTCTGCGCTGAAGTGCAGCAGAGGCTTTTATTAAGCTTATAATTGAGGAGAAAAAATCAAAACGAAAAAAATAATGAATTGCAAGCAATGTAACAATTTGCTGCTCGTTTCATTTATGCAGTACAGGAGGCTGCAGAGAGGTCAAACCCTGTCTCTTGTCATGCATCTCTAATCCTCAGCAATTTGGTGCTGCAAGGGAGAGGGCTGCAGCTTGTGCTCCCTTTGGACCCCTCCACAGCAAACCTCTGTTTCCTCTCCCAAACACTTATTTGCAAAAGTTTCAGTTCAAAATGTTGCACAGAGAACTGTTTTCAAATACTGTGTGGAAAACCCTGTGTTGTATTAAAATGTATGCTTAGGGAAAAAAAAGTAAAGGAACCGTGGTGAGACTGGACTTGTGAAAGTTTTTGGCTTACCTGATTTCCTCCATGTCTGAGAACTCGTTCCTGTGTGAATGCCAGCTTTGGTGCCCCTGGATTTGAAAACCAATGTGATATCTAGTTGACTTTATGCTTAGGTAACTTTCTTGTAAAATGCTTAATTTTCATTAGCTTTCTTACTAGACTCCTTTTTTTCCCCATCTAGAGTTTCATGTAATAATAATTGGACATTAGTTGAACAAATGCGAGTCAGCAGTTTCCAGCCTATAGAGCACTTTTTCTTTCTTTCTTCTTTTTTTGGGGGGTGGTGGGGTTTTTTTGTTGTTGTTGACAGATGAGTTGCTTTTTGGTAGAGGGACTTAGGTAG
This sequence comes from Fregata magnificens, assembly GCA_013389945.1. Taxonomy (NCBI): domain Eukaryota; kingdom Metazoa; phylum Chordata; class Aves; order Suliformes; family Fregatidae; genus Fregata; species Fregata magnificens. Next base: position 182,741 of record WAAD01007759.1, read on the forward strand.
TTTGCTCTGATCTGCTTTCTGTTGTCATACCCCCAGAAAAGGGCTCTCTGCAGGCACCTGCCATTCCCATTAAATGCCCGAAGGAGTCTCTGCGCTGTGGGGCTGAGCCTCCTGTGGTGGGATGGGAGAACTGATGCTATAGATGAAGAGCTGTGAGAAATGAGGCTCAGGGTTCCCTGGCATACCAAGAAGGGCCGTTTGCTGTTGAGTGAACGTGGGAACTGGGGTGAGAGGTGGTGGCTTGGATGCTGAAGGTGATGAGCATTCAGCTCGTGTTTTCATGCCCTTGAATAAATTAATGCCCACAAATCTGAATTTAACGAACACTGGCTGCTGCCTTCATTCACTTTAGTGGCCTGTTAGGATATTTCAGTTCTTTCTAGAGCTGGTCAAACTTTTTCACGTGAATAACTTTCCCACTAAGAATATCTTGTTTGGTTTAAGTCAAAGTTTTCTAGAAAAGAAAACTACTCTTCTTGGATTTGTTTATTCTTATCCCCAGCAGTTGAGTTTTCAGACTGCCTTAGCTTAATAACTGGAAAGAAACTGTTAATTTCCCCCGTTCTCGGTCAACTTCTTTGTATCTTTCTTCTTAAACGAAACTGAAATAAAACATCTTAACATCCTGAAATGGACACCCAAATGTTTTGCAAAATTGGAAAGCAGGTGGTGTTTGAAAGTAAACTGAAACTGGTAAGGCACCTTTTCAAAAGGGAGGAAAAAAAAAATACCTGTGCTTCTAAAAGGAAACTTAGTGTGAAAAATCAATCTTTGGAAAAGGATCCTTTCTTCTTTTTCTGTTTTTTTGTGTATGGTAATATTCTGCAAAAAATCCCAAATACCTCTGGCTGGTTTGTGTTTGGCAGTAAAGGGAATAAGTGAGCAGGATTGCATCCATGGCACCGCTGAAAGGTGCAGAGGAGGTTATTCTGCTCTGCCCCTTCTGCCTCCCTAGGTGGAAAAAGGTGAGGTGGTGACAGTGCTTCCTCCTTTAAGGCAAATTGAGGCAATTTCATTTGGGGGAGCAAAGTTTCCTTTTAAGTGCCTCCCCAGCTGGCACTGCTGTGGGAATGAATACTGCTGGTGGCTCTCCTGGCCACGTCCCATCTCCGGTCTTTCTGGACCTGGTGCTGGTACCATAAAATTTGGAGTTAAAAGGTGAATACAGCTACATCGGCTCCCATGATGAGTGAGGATATGCAGTTCAGTTTGTGGTCCAGATAATACATTTCATATATACTTTGGAGCTTAAATTTAATTGCTTCATAAGTTTGAGCAAACAACTACAATTCTAACCCAGAATGACTTGTTTTGAGGTGTATATTTAATAAGATTATTGAAATGCCATGAGAGTAAAATCCGGATTTTGTGAACAGTGCAGACTTGCAGTATTTGACTGCTTAACTTTTGCTTTAAAATCTCCTTGTTTGTTCATTATCCAGGGGCACGTCTCCTTACAGACTGCTTAGGGTTGTATGATTTTCAGTGCCCCCTTTAAATGAGAAATTTTATAAAAGGACAGAAGTTATTACAGCACTAACTCTGTGTGTAGTTAGAAAAAAAGTAAATAAAAAAAAAAGTCTAACAACCCTCATCAGTCTGTAGGAGTTGGGATGAAAAGAGCTAACGATTGCTATCTAAGTGATAAATGGGTGAGCCTCTGAAAGGGCTTTGGCAACAAGAGAAGACAGATGAAGGCAAAATGGCTGCTGTCTGCTTGCCTTTCGTTCTTTGAAGAATATTAGGATTAAAGCATATTTAGCAATCTAGCTCCTAACCTGGGTCTAAATGATGTTTTGAATGAGACGGCGCAACGGTAATAAATTAGTGCAATTACTGACTAAGTATTGCTTTTTCATATAGAAGTAGTGTGCCACAACCTCATCTGGAAGGGGGAAAACCTGATTTCAGAGTGTGAGATGAGCACATACCTGTGGGAAACCCACGTTGGAGTGTCCTCACTTGATTGCTCCGTGGTCCTGCTCTCTCCAGTGGATGGACTTTGCATCATTGTCCATGGGAGTGGGATCCACGAGGTTAGGAATAGCCTGCATGGAGCACTCCATTATGGTCATGCTAGAAGGTGGCTGAAAGGATGAGATGGGACTTAAGGAGTTTGTTTTGGGAAAAATTTTTATCAGATCTGACTGTGTGCATTGAATTTGCTGTGTTTAGGCTGTTTTTGATGGTAACGGTCTCATTCAGTGCGTGGACCAGTGCAGGGGTGAACATGGCCCTTTTTAATGCCAAACCAACCCAGTTCAGTGAGCAGTCAAGGACCAGGTTCTCCAGAGGCACCTTGTGAAGCTTCCATGGTACATAAGATGGTGCTTAAAGTTCATCATAAGTTCTTTAATGTGGAGGGATGAGCTTAAGTATGTGTAAAAGCGTTATGGGATTGGGCTGCAAGCAGGAGAGGGACGTGCCTTTTTCTCCGTGCTTTTCCTGGAAAGGTCACTGACTTGGTGGGATCCTGCCCTTGCAGAAACTACAGCTTTTTCCTTTTTCAGATTTACCTGGAGCAACGTTTCTGGAACAAGGAGGTCAGATAAGACGTCTTGGCGGTGTGCGGCATTTTGGTTGCACGTCGCTTGGTCCTGTCAATACTAGTAAGCGGCATGGGCCTGTACTCGTCCTGGGGGAGAGTTGTGCGTTGTCTCACCTGCTTTGTCACCAGTTTGGAAATTGTCTCTTAAAGGCAATGTTGCTGTTGCCTCCAGTTTGAGGTGTCATTAGTGCGTGGCCTTTAAGGAGCTCATTTCCCAGCCTCTCCCCCGTTGAGGATGTAAAGCCAAGTGCCTGCAGTCTCACCATCATCCTTTGGCTCGTAAACTGTGCTTGTGCTTTTCTTTTCCCTTGCTCCCAGAGCCTATAAAACTTAACTCCTTGTAAAGAGACACAGGTGTGAAGTTTTTAAACTGGTGAGAGGGAAACTCATTCACTTAAATATTTGCAGAAGGGTATGCAGAGGAGACCCGTGTGAATTCACGCATCTGTAGGAGCAAGGACTTGGAGCAGATTTTGTCTGGCTGTTTTTACCCAGGCGTTGCAATTTCTGAACATACTACTTCTAAAGCTTATTTACCGTGCTGCCGTGCTGAGCCGTGAGACTTGGAGTTGTAGAGGAGAGACTGCTGTGCTCCTCTCTTTGTAGCGTTGCGGTTGAAAAGAGCAAAGTGAATTTGTTATACGAGAACAGCCAGGTCTCCTTCCCAGTTTTTAATGTATGGGGAGAGCATATGCTAAACAGTTATATGCCTTTTTTTTTTTTGTGCTACTGCTCAGCAGCTGCAGCAGGGAGAGAGGTTTGGACCACACTGGTGTCAGAAAGAAGGATGCAAAGAAAAAGTAAGGGCGATGTCGCTCTAACAATAAGTCTTACTGAAGAGGTACCTCCTGCTTTTCAAGAAGATAAAAGGCTTATATAAATAAGGTAGCCAATAAAGTTTAACTAAGAAATGGAATACTAAATTAAAAACGCAAGTGCCAACTCACTTGATACAGTGTTGGGCTTCCGATAATGTGCTGGTCCTTTGAACTTAATTGATTAATCAGTACACTATACTTTTCTTAAACAAGCAGTTACATACGGGAAGAAGGAAGTATAGTGGAGTTTGATTCTGTACATCAGTTATTCAACTTTATATAGTGATATCTAGCTTATAATTCTATAAAATCTCTGATAATAGCAGTCATAAGTGTTACTTAGTCAATATCAATTTCTTCTATTAAGTTCTATAGCTTCTTCTCTAATTCAAGTGACTCATTTCTTTAGGTAAGCTCTAATGCTCTGCTACTCTCCTGTCACAGTTCCCAATTTAGAAGTAGTTCAGTCTCACCAGATTGGCAATGATCTGCTGTCATACTCAAAGTAGGTATTTTGACGACTTCCAGTGAAAACAAAATAAAACAGAAAAAAGTCAGTGCTGTATGGGGGAATTTTTAGTGTTACTGGACACTGCTGTATAATTTGGTCTACAGTATAGTTCTCAAAAGTGCTCACACTGCCCTGGAGGGAAAGTTTTGGATACCCACCATCACCTTGGATGATCCTCATCTTGTTTCCTTAAATTTTGTTATGCATGTGTAGTAGATTTCTCTCAAAGCTGTTCATCAGCTTCTCACGCTTGTGTGACCTGAGAGTGGGAGGGGTATGCTACCCCCCCCGCTGGGGTTTGGGTGTCTCTGTGGTCACAAAGATTCAAAGTGGAGAATGAGGTTTGTTGTGTTGCTGGGCATGGCAAATCAGGAGCAAAAGGGCTTGTTTCTATCTCCTTCCAGATTTCACAGGTACTTGGGGTTTTATTCTGGACCCAGCCTGAGCCTTGTGCTAGTCTTGGTGGCCCTCAGGTCTGGCTCTTAAGAAATAATGGAGAGGCAGCGTGTGTCTGTGCTCTTCACTAACTTCAGTGATAAAAGTGGTTGGCAGATGGGATCTCTGAACTGTTCACAAATGCATGTTGTGCTTGGAGGGGGACTCAGCCTGCTTTGTCTGGTGTCACATCCCTGCCTTGACACCCACTGCGCGCTGTCCCATCTTTGTGATTTTGGGAGGATTCATTCTTAACAAAAATACGTTCATTTTGTCATCGAAATGAACTCATGCAAATATGCAGTTGATTGTCACATCAACTGAGATGGTGTATTTACTAGTCAACTGTTATTTTTCAAGTTGTGCAGTAAATTCCCTTTCTCCCTAGATTTCTTCAGGAAAGGCCCTAAGTCTATATCTTTTTCACTAATATTCTGTAACGAGTTGGCTCCTCAGTTTTCTTCAGATTTCTCACTACTCTATTTGAAATCACCGCAGACTATGAAGACATTGTGCAGAAAAGACGTGAACCCTACTATCGACATTTATTACATTGTGGTGCCCCAGAGCACGGGTGAGTTCTTCACCCTTCAACCAAGAGGAGGACTTCCCTGGCTGAAACTTTTTGTCTTCTGAACAAATTCATGTCTGAGGGGGGTCACAAGGAGGGACCAGGAAAAGGTAGTCAATCTGATAGATAACGCAGGTGAAGCTCTGGTGAGAAGCCCTGAGGCTGAAGCTCATGAGACCTTGGCCACCACCTTGAGGAGCAGATGGACGGGGACCAGCTGGAGAAGTGATCTGGGGGCAATTGGGCAGAGCTGAACACTGATTAGGGGAAGAGGAGGACTGTGTGTGAGAAAAGACTTTGATACTTGATTAGGTCTGGACAGCAAGAGGGGTAAGGTGATGCTAGAATGAAGGAACTATAAGCATTGTTCAAAATCTACGCGTTTTGAACCTATATTGCTCAAAATTGTTAAGAATTCTTGAATAATCAGGTGCATATTTCTGGGTCAGAACTTACATAACCTTTCTGGTCCAGTAGGTCGTATATATTGATGAGTTGTAATCCCGTACTGGTTTTTTTTCGTAGCCTGTGATGTCCTTCTCCACACAGCAGCCAGAGGTGGTCTGCTGTGACCTCCCCTCCAGTGGTAGGGAGCAGTTGGTGAGCATTGTTCTCTGCAGCCTTTTGAGGATCGAGGCCTTTGATGTGAGCAATTACCTCCTTAAGGGGGATGTTGTGAGACTCTTAAATTAGAGGCATCTGATTAGCCACACTTCATATGCCAAGCATTAGTTATAAAAAGATGCACCTTGCTGCTAAGACTGAGTGATTAATTTGCAAGCCAGTGAGTTGTTAGATTGTGCTAACAATTACCATATTTGATAGATTAAAGCCCGTGCTAGGATATCTGTTACCTTGGGAGTTTATTTACTGTTCCTGATCTGTGGCAGGCAAAGAATTTGTGGTGTGACAATTACTATATAATCTCTTGATGATCCCGTCACATTTAAAAATAATGTCCAAGCAGAAAATTTTGCCCATCTGTTTGTTACGCAGGCACCCAGCCCCACCAGCCCTTCCTGTTGAGAAGCTTAGCTTCTTCCTACAAGAAGTCATCAGCCAGATGTAAGTCTCTGCAGAAAACTTCCCTCCTGCCGAAATAAAGAAACCAGGAGACCTGTGTTTTGCCCTGAAATGAAATGAAAATGTGACCTTTTAGACTATAACTAGATATATACTGTGACTATAACTGTATTTACATATATGTATAAGGTATATATAGCTTATCGTGTGCACAAGAAACTTCACTTTCTCTTGTTGGAGTTACTCCAGTCTGGCACCAAAGATGCTTGATTATTTATGCAGAGAAAGAGCACAACTGACTTTACGATTCAGTGGTCTGAGAGTTTCATATTCTTCCAAACACAGGTTAAAATGACTGGGGGGCAATGGTGGCAAAAGACAAGGAGAAGAATGTCACCACCTCAGCTCTCTTTCTGATCAGAAATGGCATCCTATAAAGTGACAATGAAATTCCCATTGCTTTCTTTTTTGCAAACCAATATCCAGCCGGCCGAGAGCTGTTGCCCTTTCCAGGTCTTGGCATGAGCATTGCAACTGATGTTAACAGCCCTCCTTTGCAGCAGCATCGCCCACGAAGACAAAAATAGACGTGCCCTAAAATACCCATCCCTTCAGGAGATTTTTGACCTGCATCCTTGCTTATGTAAAGTTTTCATACCTCTTATCTCCCTCTTTTTGCAAACAGCGTTATTCATTCTGACTTGTGATCAGGCCCTGTTTTAATAACTCATGAGCTCCTGTTGTCCCCGCAGAGTGGAGAGGAGGACTCTGCATGTCAGAAACCTTTAGCAGTGGGCAGCACATGAAAGGTCATCGTCCAGCCGGTATGATTTATGGGCCCTGGGCAGCTGGGGCACTTCCCTCCTCCTCCTCGTTCCCTGCATACCTTTGTGCCCATATCATTGTTGGGCACTCTCCCTTGCTCCCCCGTGGTATTATTACTATTATTTTTTTTAATGTCAAAATGAATGATGGTAACTGCCTCTTATAAACAAGTTTTTGGGGAAAAAAAGCGATGTGAACTCCAGTGACCCGGGTGATGCGTGGGGAACAATGTCGCCTTTGTCCCGCTCTCAGGCATCCGCAGCTTGCCTGGCCCCGGAAAGCCGGCTCCCGGGGTTGCAGGGCAGGCATGAGGGCATGGCACGCTGCGCTGACTTGGGGGCTTGCAAAAGTTGGCATGTCCCTCAGCATCCTTCTGATGTGGCACGCGGGACAGCACCGTGTCTTCTGCACAGGTGTAGTAGTAGCCGCAGGGCTCGGATGAGTCACTTCAGGGTTTTTTTTGTTGTTTGTTTGCTGTTTTGGGGCAGTCCTGCAGACCAGCTAGACTTAACAAGATGATTCATAGCCATTTAGTCTCCGTCATTGTCGTATCGATTCTGCAATCATCACTAAGAGATCTCTATTACTATCTTTTTCCTTTGGCTTTTGGTAAATTTTCTGCCTTCTGCACCTCGTGTAAAGTCAGTAGCAGATGACAAGAATGCTTTGAAATTACATTACAAGGACCACAGCTGGTATAAATAGATTTTACTTTGATGGAGCTGCTCTGATTTACATTACCTGAAGATCAAGCCTTCACTGTTTGTTTAACTCTGGTACTTCTGTTAAGAAACAGCTCTCAGTGATAAATTCCCATTCATTAGAAGAGAGAAGAAAGTAAATGAAAAGGACAGCATCTTTCCACCTTTGACATTTTGTAGACAGAAAGGGGTTTTTTTTTTTTTTCCTGATTTGAAGCTGCATCATTCCTCACTTCAACAAGGGTTAAAATTTTTGTCTTCAACTTTCTATCTTACAATGGAAGAGGAGACAGAAAAGGAGCTGTGCTTGGCCTTGCAGGTCAACCCTGAGAATGCTTTTTGTCCTTTCCTCACCTGTAAGGACTGGGTTTTGATATTTATATTCAGTATATGGCTTTGGGAGTGTTGGCAGACCCATTCAGATGAGTGAGACTTTGTATGAGGCAGCTTCTCAGGAGGCATATCAAAACTGGCTCCTTAGTTTATAGTGGGTAAGGTGATAAATAGGATGGATTTTCAGTAGGGTAATTGTAATTGAACTTTTATCAAATGCAAATGGTGGAAGTGAAAGGAATTAGTGCATGAACACAGGTGGAAAGCATTGAGTTGTTATTGCAGAAATTTAAATAAAAGTGGTGTATCCTGTTGTGTGATGAGCCACACAAACAAAACAGTTTCCAAAGAGTGCTCCTCTGGCTTTACTGTTAGTGTTAAACACATCACCCAGCCATCGCTATCTTGAGGTCCGAGGTGGGCGGTTGGCACTATGCCATGAAGGACTGCTTAGATCATAGTGGTTTGGGGCAGGAACATGTTTGCAAAAAAACATCAGAGCACTTGGTAGCATTTAAAGCAAAACTGATTGAGTTCCTGACGAAACTCAGCATTTCAGTTTGAAAGACTGATTTATTAGGAAACTTTCCTAGTCAAAGTGCTTTGAACAGGTTAACCTGCGGTCCTTCTAATTTTCATGAAGATGTTGGTTTTGTCCAAGGAGGAGTGTCTGATCTGTGAGAAAACCAGGTACCCAATGCACCAGTAAGGACTGTCATGAACAATTTGTGGAGAAACCAAGAGGAAAATTGCCTGGAATGGGAAAGGAAAATGGAAAACTGGATGGGGTTGGTTTTTTTGGTGACGAGATATGGAGTGGAGGTAAAAGACAACTGCTGTTATTACAAAGGTTTAGCAATAGCTAATTATTAGCAGTTAACAAATAGGGCTAATGTTATTGCTAATAAGTTGCTATTAAATAACAAAAATCTGAGGACGAGCACTGATTTCTCCTCCTTGCATCTGAACCCCCTGGTGGTGTTGCAGGCTTTGCACTGGTATGTTGTGGACATCCAGAGTAGTTAAGGGGAAAAAAGGTGGAGATAAAATCGGAATTCGGACAGAAGAGATGCCTGCAGAGAGAAGTGTCATATAGATTTTGGTATTAAAAAAAAATTAAGGTAATAAAGCTAGACACAGAAGTGAAAGAGAGGCTATAACCTCAGTGGCCATATGCTACAAAAAACCAAGCAGGAGGAGGATCAGTGTAGTGCAATATGAACTGCAAATCCTCTCCACTGGGCTTAGCAGGACTTAAAATAAATGGGAAGATAATAAACAGTGCATCAAATACAACAGAAAAGAAAAATATTCCAGCGCTTCTGAAGAGGTCAGCCAGTGTCTGCTTTAAAAGCTGTGATGAACAATCCCTCACTTCTTGAAATTGTGATTTGGGGTCCTTGATTTGTCCCAGGATGCAGCACAGAGCATATACAAGCTGCAGAACTGAGAAAGGGGCTTGATATCTGGGGTTTTATACTGCTGCAAAGCAGGAGTGCCTCAGTTTCCCTGTCTGTAAAATTATACAGGCTTCTTCATGATGTGCGCTTTCAGATCGTTTCTATAAACAGCTGCAGTGAGGATTGAGGAGATAACTGACTGCACCCAGGAAACATTTGGGAGTTGAGCTAATGTTGTCTTGAAAACATAACCCAAATTTCTGTGCTGCTGATGTGCCTGCAGGAAGGAGGTTGTGCCCTTCCTGAGAAAGATGGTATTGCTATTAATTCTCTGCAAGGGCCATGACAATGTTTGCAGCATTAATGGGATTGTCTATCTGAGTAGGAAACGTAGGACTATTAATTGTGGGCACTTTTTTCTCCTGCTTTTGCTTTGGTCCTTAATCATTACATCGATGTTTAACTTTTGTCGTAAGTTCATCTTAACTCTGTCTCATTTTATGTACTTGTTACTTGCTCTGTCACTGATTGGAAAAGCACTCCCAAAATCACAAGGATTTTTCTGGCTTCGTACCGTTCTTTGCGTTCTGTCTTCTAGGAGATTTTCATGCATCACAGACTATGTTTTTTGGGCTGTAAGTCAGGAAAATGTTCCTGGGGATGATGAGAGTTCACTTTTTCACCAATTTGCTTGTCTCTCAAATGCAGCAAGAAGTGTTTTTGTTGAGCAGTTGATTCCATCCTCCCACTCTCTTCTGGCTTAAAAAAAATGGCAATTACCCAAAATTCACACTTACCTTGTCACCTGTAGACAAGGCATCTCCGGTGCCTGGTGTGAGCTGCTCTGTGTTGTGTGACAGGGTGGTCAACACTGCTGCTGGGGTGGAGAATTGCCTGGGCTGAGGACGACCCCATGGATGGACCGGACTCCAACATACTGAAATGATCCCATGCTCGTGTGTGTGTATAGAAGTAGTGGTTGTGTATAGGTGTGTACATACAAAATAGGTGGCTATATGCATGTGCAAGTTCATGGGGTCCTGTGCAAAAGCCTGTCTAGAAACCTCTGTGATACCTCCTAGACTTGCTAGTGGTGAAGCTTCCTACCACCCACCACCCTGAGAGCCAGCGTGCTGCTTTGGGGTTAGGGAAATGTAGTATGTTAAACAACAAATAATACATAAGGGGTTTTCAGGTGTGCCCAGATAGCTCAGAAGTTGTGGTCTGTGGTCCATCTCTGGCAAGGGGCAGTGCTGGCTGTTTGGGCAAGCCTTTCTCCTGAAGGCACTTTTAGTTTCACTTGCTGCAGTTTTGGTTCAGCTCTTCCCAGCTGCTCTCAACTAGAGGTCAGTGCGCATCCTGAAGCACAAGCGTTTGTATTTCTTCCAAAGCTTTTAATCATTACAGTGGTAACCCTAGCTGGTCTCCTTTTAATTTGTGGATTATTCACATGTAGTAGAAAAGGCAAAAATGTGTTGAATAAATTTTTCATGATTAATGATTTTGTCCAGAATTATTGCTGGTGAAGATGCGGGCATAACGACAGTATTTTTTTTTTTTTTTGGCTGACATACAAAAACAAGGGAAAGCCGAAACTTTTTTATTTATTTAATAGAGAGTTCAGAATGTCTGTCTTTTTATTGGTGTTATTTTTAGGGATATAGAAGAAACAGGTGGTAAATTGTGAGTAATTTAATTTTAATTAGTTCTACTAAAAGCTTTATTACTCTTTTCTATTCTCTTTCCATGAAAGTGATAGCAAGGCAAAGGCAAATGTTTGTGATCCTGAGTGCTGTAAGAAGGCGCTGTTTTTCAGACCTCCTGGCACAGCATGTCAGCATCTCTGAAATTCTTTGTGATCCCAAACACCTGCTCTTCTGAAGTGCTCAGCTCTGCCCAGAAGAGCTGTGGCAAATGATATTTATGCCAGGCAGTGCAGGGAATGGGTTGAGGTTATTAAACAATTTGTTGTTATGGAGTTTTTGTAGGTTTTTTTCCTCAAGAGCCTTGTTACATGGAGGTGAACAGTCTCAGTTATCTGTAGGGCTTTGAAGCTCTCATCCAGAAATGGATGAATTGAAAAATAAAGAAATAAAACACTCAAAACCCCCCAAAATCAAAAACCAACAAAACCCAGCCACAAACTAAAAGTAAGAGTAACTGCTGTCTGTCCTTTGGCACCCAAAGACTGATTTTTTTCTTTTGGTCCTCACCCAGCTGCCGTTAGCTCTGCTGATGGAGGCACGTGGGGGATTGCAAACCTTTTGGTCAGCACCGGGGAGCGCAGTCAGTCACTTGGGCCTCTCCTTCATCTACTTCCATGAGTTCAGAATTGAAAATCATCCTTCATGGGACATCCCGCTTAAACTTTCTGTCACTGTTATTTTATGCAGAAGATAACTTGCATATCCTAGAAAAATTGGGTGCAAATTCAGAAAGCAAATGATTTTTTTAAGTTGCAGGACATGGCAATCCATGCTGGTCAGCGGGCTGGCTCTGGAGAGCTCAGCCAGGCTGAGCTGGCCTTTAGAAACCCCCTCTGGTAAGGTCCTTCCCAGTGCTTGCCCCTTTTTCTGGAGCTTTGTGGCATTTATGCCGTGCAAACTATTACTGCCAAACCGCAGGGCAGGGACCGTGACTGCAGCCACGCCCGGGAGCTGGTGGTGGTTGCTGGAGGGCATCGTGGGTGCTCTTCCCAGAGGGCAGGGACAAACACGCAGTTCTACATGACTTTTCTGAGCCTGCCGTGGCCCTCAGCTCTCCCCACCTGCTAGCCAAGATTTCTAGCTTGCCTTGAGGTTTTGCGCTATTTTTGGGTTAGCCAGCGGACGCTGCCTGATGTCCTTGAGTAGCCACGGGAAAGCCGCTGGGCTCTGCGGGAGAGCTGCTGCAAGGTCGGGATTTACCTCGTTTGTCACCACCGTCCTCCACGGCGATGAAGTGCGCTCATTAACCAGCTCCGCTTGGTCCTGTTGCACGGCCCCGGTGATGGGATGGACGCTCCCAAGGCCCCGAGGTGCTGCCCTGGTGGGCTGCATATAACTTTGCTGGGTGGGTAGCCTTGGGTGGTCATCCCAAAATGGGCTGCGGTGTATGTTATTGCTCATGTTAATGATGGATACTGGCACTCCTGCGCTCGTCTTGCCGTGTTAGTCTGACTCTCTCTGTGTCTTTCCTGCTGAAGAGTTTGGCCAGGGCAGGTTTTGGTACTGAAATAGCATGTTCATCCCATTACTTGGATCCCTGCGATTTCTGGGGGGGGTTTTGATGTTGGACGGACAGATGCTTTGCTTTTATTGCTGCTATTGTTACTTACTTTTAGTGGTGATACGGCAGGTCTCCCTCTATCTGTTGTTGTTTGTCCTAGAAACTCATTTTTCATATGGTTCTTTTGGGGGAAAACCTTTGAAGCTTTCTTGTCTGGCCTGATCTGCAGTGCCACCGCCGGCCTCCCAGGGCTCAGCCTTTACAAATGGCACCAAAAAACCACCCCCGAGCCGACCGCTTGTGTTTAACGAACTCAGTTGCACAGCATGAAAATGCAGCTCAGCCAACTGTGGTGATGGCTTTAGAAAAACAACGCGGGGGGGAAATCCCTAATTGAATTCTATCAGGTAATCTTTCAATGAAGCAACACAAGTGCTAACCACTGCTATTGATGACAGGTAGAGTTATCGAAGCATAATGCTGCTTTCATGTTAAAAAAAAAAAAAGACTATTTACAAAAAAGAAGTTATTTAACACTCAACAGGGTGCATCTCAGATAGCATTGCAATGCACCTATTAAATTTTTAGTGCCAGATTATGATTCACAGCCAGTTGCTGAGCAGCATAACCCAAGCAACAACTATTAATTAATCAGGTGCTAAAAGTACCTAAAGAGAGAGCAGTAGGCAAATGATAAGAGCCTCCCTGGGATACAACACACTTTTTTCTTCTTTTTTTTTTTTTTTTGATTGCAAATTAGTTAAAGTGTGTATCATAATGTGATGTCCCCTTAGCAGATATTGCATCCATTATTCTTTCTACCCATATTAATAAACCCATTGATGACTACCCTCATTCTTTAGACTGTTCCCAAAAATGTTTTGCAATTGTAAACCCATTTAACTCGGCAACTGTACATACTGAAAGGAAACTTTGGGAGATACTGCGAACTATTTTCACAGATTTGAAAATGCTGCTTATATCCATTAGTCGCTACAAATGCCAGGATGTTGTTTGTGATTTGACTGCCTCATTCTTCCTTACTGAAAAGAGGATGTGTTAGATAATTCTTGAAGCCAGTAAAGAATGAGGAAAAACTTCTTGTAGGAAAAAAATATCATCGAGTATGTAGGTAGCTTTAGTTTTCTCCCAGGGTTATCAATTAAGTTTCCCTCTGGGGAGGGACTGGTGGGTCTCTGGAGCATCGCCCTGAGCACAATGGTGCTGTGCGTGCATCCCCTGGGAGAGGAGAGATGCCATTTCCCGTAGGGACGATGGAGGCGTGGGGGAGCAGAGACAAGCCAGGGCTGCCAGAGCTTCACGTGCATATTGTATTACAAATGCCATCACTGACAGGATTATTTTTGCAAAAAGAAATCTGATTTTTAAAGCTTCCCAGTCTTATTTTGAGTGAGAAATAATGTATGTATTGGAGCTTATTAGCACATTTTGAATGTTTTTGAATTTTGAATGGTCATTTTTGGTGTCACACTGGTTCTGTTTAGCTCATCATTTTCAGTGTAATTAGTTTGCTTTCTGGGAGCTCTAATGCATATGCATTTAAGAGTGCCTTGGCCTCCTCTCAGCTTAGTTTTCTTGGGTTTTTTTTAACCACTGAGTCAAGAGTATATGTAGGAAGACAGGGGAAAACCAGGACACTGAGGGAGAAAGTCCTGTTCTTGAAGAACAAAGCAGCATCTTTGCGAGGATATATTAAATATAAACACCGCTAATAGCAGCAGCGCTATTGAGGCAGAACACAGTGCTATTATCACTCTCGCTGGACATCAGTTAGGGAGTTTATGACTGTCCCATCATCCTTGTTGCATGCACTGCCGTTTCTCCTTGTTGGAGGGGACGTGCCTTGAGCCTGCAGCACTAGTTCACAGGCAAGGTGTGCTGCTGTGATCGGAGTTGGGGACTGGCCTCCCGGTCCTACCTGGTGTTTGTCTTGCAGAAATGCAGAAAAAACCTGAAATCTCACTTGATGCAGTATCAGAAGCAATGGTATCAGGAGATACTGTTTTATGTTTTAGGGTTGATGTTTTGGTTTGGTTGCATTTTGGGTCTTCAGTTATCACTTGCGTGTCCTTGTCATTGTGTCCATGCAGCTCTTTATGGGGCTGCACTGGGAACTTGGTGGGTGAACTAACCGGGCTTAAAAATAATCCTTTTCTCCCTCTTCTTTTAGCCACAGTTGTGAGCAAGCAGCTCAGGGTAGGGAGGGATAAATCCTTAATTCAGCTTTGGCATTAAACGCCTCCCATCATGGAGCTGGAGACTTTTCTGCCCATCTTTCCTGTTACAGCTAAACTTGGTGATTAATTCCTGCTCAAACAAGGACTTCATGGTGTCTTTCCTGGCACAAAGTCAGCGTACATAGTTGCTGCACCCAGTGCTTCTTTCAGCCCAGCAGCTGTGCCCAACTGGCCTTCTGAAGGCATCATGTAGCTCATGGGTAGGGATTAGGATTGAGAACTGGAGATGGTGCAGTGTTGGGCATATCTCTTGTGTAACTGATGGTTTGTACTGCTGATGCACAGCGCTTGTTTTGCTGCAGAAGCAGCTTCGTTTGGAAACTTTGGTCCATTGGTATATATCACAACTTGTGAATGCAAATGTGTAGCTTTTGTAGGCTACTTTCTCAAATACTTCTTGTGATACATGAAACTTAATTCGGAAACCTCCTATGTTGAGCTGAAGATGGGCTGGGTGACACACTTGGTGTATCGTCAGTAATTTTTGGAGCCTTGTCATGAAGTGGACAGCGTTCAGAGCCGAGGAACTTTTGTGATTGGTTGATACCTGGATTTTCTGCGTGGGGGTCCTGGGAGTGCCAATATGATCAATGGTCATATTTTTACTATCCAGCTGTCATTCTTGCTTTTCATTTGCAAATGAAGATGCAAGTAACCTGCTTTTTAACATATGGCCCGTTAGCTACCTCCTCCTATTCAGATGGTAATGTAGTGGACCATTGTGATTTAGTGCTCTGACTTGTATGGAAAAGAACAGATTGTTTATGCTGGTAATTGCACTCATTTCCATATCAATTGGTCCGGCTAGACCGATGCCTTAAAAAAAAAAAACAAAAACAAAAACAAAAAAACCCAAAAAAACTTATGGCAGGACAGTACTTACCCAAAACAGTTCATGGAAAAGCATTGTGTTTATCTTGGGTACTACTTCGAATTGTTGGGGAACCAGACAAAGGGAGAAAAGGCAGTAACAGATGAATCATGTATGTAAGGAGTGAAGACTTAGGGTGAGTTACAAAGTCCCAGCGGGCACAATGGGTGTGAGGAATTTGATGAGGCTGAAAAAAAGAATGACTTTGAAGGATTAGTCAGAAAATACTTTTCTAGATCACTAGCAGATAAAAGTCAGCAGGGGACTCTAGGGATCTATATATTTTTAATATGAACAGGGGTTCTGGCCTCTTGACTTCCCTGGAGTGGCAGTGATTCATACCCGTTGAGTATCTGAACAACTTCCATGAATTATTTGTATTGTAGCTGCCTTACCAGGAGCAGCTGAGATCCTCCTGCTGTGCTTGATAGTCAATGAGTTTGTCATTAAAACAGAAATAGCTTTTTTTTTTTTTTTTTTTGGAAGGGTTGAATGATAGGTGGTTTATGCCAGTTGCAGGAGTTCTGGACCTGAAGTTGGCAGTGATTATGTGGCTTGTGAAGGTCACACTTGATGCTGCTATCTGAGCTGAGGTTCTCAGAGTAGGTGCTTCAGAGAGGTCAACATCAGCTGTCAGTTGACACTAGTCCATCCAGCCCTTCCCTGCTTGAATGCCTTGATGTATGGAGTTAGTAAAGGTGTTGAGCCCATGAATTAGTCAGACATGTATCAGAATGGCAGTGATACATGGGACTGGAGGGGGTAGTCCGCCTGCAAAGGTGCACCAAGACTGCTGTTGAATATGAACAGTTGGACCGCACGTTGTCATCTCATTACTGTTTGTGAGATGGGTTTGCTGTTTGGTTTTTGTGGTGGTGTATGTTTCCTTCTAACCTACTCAACATGTGGCAGGTCTCAGCCCAAGCACTGCTCACAGGTGGACATTGAGTGTCCCAATGGGAAGGGGTGAATGGGAGCAGCAAGAATGATCAGTGGCCTGTGGGACAAGATATTTGGTGAAGGCTGGTTGTTTAGCATACAGAGAAGAAGATAGACCTGGTGACAGCTCTGAGGATGCTGCAGAGAGGAGGAGCTATCCGTATCCAGAATAGGCAGGATAAGGGGAGACAGCCTGAAGCAGTAGCAAGGGACCATCAAGTTAGATATTAGGAAATACATTCCATCGGAAGGAGTAGTGATGCATGGAGGACTCTGTTACCTAGGTCCTTCAGATATTTTACATGTATTTGTTGAAATTTTTAGGCACTACTGGTCCTCCTTTGTAGCGTGGGGTGGTTGAAGTAGACATTGTCTTGGTGTCACTTCCAGGTCTATCTTAAATTATTCTATACGGTATTGTTACTTTAGGCTTAGAAGGGAGTAACACAAGGAAATGTGAAAATTTATCTTTAAGGAGTTAAGAGAATGGCATGGGAACAGAGAGGTTTCCAGGATTTTGGTATTACAATTGCACTCTATTACACAGAAACCCAAATGCTTCTAGCAGATGAGAAGAGGTGAGACAGGAGACTAACAGACTGAGAAGGGATCATTAGCCATAACAAAAGAGGAACAGAGCAAGGGAGTGCCACATGTAGCGGGTTCTCCCTGAGCAAACAGCCATGCGGAGCTTTGTAGCACTTTGTGCATGGGACACCATGCGCTTGTTTGTGCAAGAACTGCTGGGCAGGAAACTACTCGCGTCCTCAGGCAGTGAAGCTGGTAATGGTGCAGGGGAATTCGCGATTATTTAATAGTAATCAGTTCCAAATGAAATAAAGAAGCAAACAGTGACAAAACGGGTCCCCCAAACCACAAACTGAATGTGCAACTCAAATTATTCAGCCAGAGACGATGGGCAGGCCAACTGCTTGGCTGAAGATGGAGGTTCATAAGGTACAAAAGAGACAGGTTGTTGCTGCAACTTTCTAGTACATTTAGTTTCCCGAAGATCCCAGGGCTGCCATGTTAAAATTTGTTGCATACTTTTTATGCAAAACATAGAAATTACATATGTATATTCCGAATGTGATGGGTGCATTATATTTTTGAAATGAAAATGATCTAGAAGAGAAATAATACAGAACAAATAGGTATTACAGGACAACTGTTACAATTACTGTAACATGCTGTGCGGAGCTTTTTCCTTTTCTTCCCCATTTGGCTTCACAGCCACTTTTGGGAATGGAAGACAATGACTGAGACTGAATATTATTGTGAATGGAATAAAGACACTTTGTTATTAAAAAACCCAGTAGAGTATGGTTGAAATATCAATAAACATTTGTTGTGTGGTATAATGACACAGGGGTGTACTTTTGAAGATGTGCAGAAATGCTGTTTGGCATTGCAAGTGGAGGAGCAGGTTTTATTTTGTTAAGCACTCAAAGATGTGCAGCATCTGTCTGTGAATTTTCCATAGTAGAGTATCTGGTCATTTGTGGAGCTCGTAGAAGACTTAGCTCGAGGTACAGAAGTGCATAACAATTTTTTTGGACTCCCATTTTGGTTTTGGACCATACCCATTAAGGAGCTGTCATCTCTGATCTGAAAGGTGTCAGACTGAACAAGGTTGGGTAAAACTGATCTTTGTAGCGTAGTTTGTGGTGAAGGTTGAGGTTTGGCAGTTAGGGCACCAGGGTTGCTCTAGCAAGGTGATGTGATGCTGGGTGAAGCATTGTAGCTTCTCTGTGTCCTGTTTTATCACCTCTTAAACAGGTGAATTTCAAGGACGTTGTTGGGGAAGTACCAGAACTGGGAAAGGGCTTTGTATAAAAGGTTCCATTAACTACAACTAATTAGGTAAACATCCAACCTGCAAATGCTGCTGGTGCCTTGCACCATTAATTTGAAGTCTAAAACAGAGGTGGGGAAGTAAATGTATTCCTTAAAACATGTTACTGGATAAATACAAGACTTTGCTAATCAGGAGGAGCTGGGATGGTTGATTAATTTTTCTAAGAAATATTTTTTCCACCCATTAGTAGGTGGTTTTTAGTAGAAAAAAGGCGGATGAAAATTTGATTCTAGGAACATTTGGACGGCACACTCTGTGGTAGGCGGTATGGTGGAGAGAGATTAATTAACTACTGCACCAAAGAACAAAAGGCAGATTGCACCATTTAATAAAAATGAAGACAAATGATGAAAAAGATCAAAATGAAAGCATGAACAGGTACAGACTGCCATATAGAGCTGGTGCTAACTTACAGCATGAGGATGCGCTAAGGTATCTCAGCTAGGATTGACTCTGACAGCTTTCACTTTATCTTCATCCCTGTCTCAACTCTGCCACAAAAAGCTTTCCCGTAGTTACCGCTTAACTTATCTTGCCTTTCTAGGAAAAACTCTTAGCTGCAGCTCCTTGTAAAAAATAGCCAATTATAAATAATTTAAAGATAAGTTTCAAACAACCTGTTACGCGGAATGTCTCTGTTCTTGAGATGCGCAGGTTATATGGTGGAAAACGTGCAATAAAAAAATCTGCATCTCAATGGGAAAACACAGTGTAAATGGATGTATTCTTTTACCTTCTCTCAGCTCACTCCTCAGGAGCAGCCTGGCAGTAAGGACTTGCTCATTTCACGTGCCTTTTCCCCACTGTCATCTGCAGTAGCCGAATGCAACACTCTGCAAAAACACCTTGATTTCAATGTAGGGGATCAGGCACTCGCAAGAGAGGAACCCCGTGGAGCTTGTTATTGGCTGACTTGTGCGTTTCTGTGCATGTTTAATGGGGTTTTGTAGGAACAGCTTAAAAAACTGTATTTAATATAAATGATTAGTCTTTACTTTTGTAACTCTTCTGCAGACATTAGGAATGAGGATATTGTCTGTTCAGTCCTGTCAGGTATTCAAGAAGAGATTAAATCAGGTTTAATAATCTTTAAATTGTCATAGTGATTAGTCATAATTGTCAAGTGCCTTGCTTGCCGTGACGTTTGCAGTGGCTGGTTGGATGTTAGCACTATAGGAGGGAGAAGCATGGCGAGGCTGGATGCTGTGCCGTGGGATGTGCATGGGGCAGGCTCATGAATTCAGAGGTGTGCCAGCAAACAGAGCCATTTACAACTTGTGGGTCTGCCTTTTCAGAGCAATAAAGGTTAAGGAGACGAGGAGGTGTAGCTGGAGTTACTATGGGTCTAGATAACCTTAAGCCACAAATGCAGAGCTCCCAGTGCGATCAGCAGCTCTTTGTGTCTCCGAGTACGTCCCTTTGACATTATCATGTGAGAATTACAAGTTCTTTTAATTTCCCTGTTAGCACAAACAATGCTATATTTTTCTCCTGCAGCCTTGCTTTCCCTACAGGAAAAATATTCTGTGATAAAATCTTATCGGGACTATTCCAAGCACTGTGTGGACCAAAGGAACCTGAAACAAATCCAGCTTATCGTTTCTGGTTCGGAGTCAGCGAAGCGCAGAATGCCAATATGCCGATTTTTATCTCATGCATTAAAGAAATTGGGAAATGCTGCTAGAAAGCAGTTTTCTCTAGCCATCGTGTAGGAGTTGCATTTATCCAAACTTTGCAATTTCAGTTCAGGTGCTAATACTGGGGTGGGTTGTTGGGCCTTTGGACACAAGTTTGTGCTTGCCCAGCACTGGGAAACAGTGTGGTAATGGGTTTAGTGGGA
Organism: Fregata magnificens; assembly: GCA_013389945.1. Lineage (NCBI taxonomy): Eukaryota > Metazoa > Chordata > Aves > Suliformes > Fregatidae > Fregata > Fregata magnificens. The sequence goes on from WAAD01007759.1 coordinate 202,879, forward strand.
TATTTTTAAGTTCATTGCATATTGCATTCTGCAGGTGTTTTCCTAGCATTACATGGGTTTGTATTTGTCAATATAACAGCTAATATTGAGAGTGCTGACCACATCTGAGAGGCAGTAAGTTGGAAAAACAAACATTTGACAGGAAATATTCCCTTAAAAAGATTGAAAATTTGTTGAAACCACTCCCCGACACATATTTTCCTATTTTTTGGTTTTTTTTTTTCCATGTCAGACCTTTCAGTGCCTTTGGTTTAGGGCTTGTTATGCTCCCTTCCTAGAAACTAAGCATTTTCAACAAAAACAGAACTATTTTTTCCCCTATTTTGTTAGGAGAGCTCTCTTCCGGATGAAAGGCTCAATGGAAATTTTCTTCTCAATCAAGTACCTATATTTTATGGTAAATTAATACCTGCTGGATGTTCCTTGTTGGTAGTTATATAATCTCTATCAACAAAGGATTTGGGCTTTTTTCCCTGCTTCGAGCTTTGGGCATGTAGGTATTTCTGCTCAGGGATTAAAATAGACATGTGAAACTTGCCGCAAGGTTGAGGCTGAAGAGGAGCGTTACCCTGGTAGAGGGTCCATCAGGAGCCTGACCCTCAGCAAATGGTTTTGCTCAGAAAAGTTGACTGTGTTCAGGCAGAGCCAGGGATCACTTCCAGCTTGTGGAGTCTCCTTCGTGCCATAGCTTCTTGCTTTTTTTTTTTTTTTTCATTTAAACTAATTTTTCTAAAACAGAACAAAACAGGCATGTGGCAGAATTGGCTGAACATTGGGAAGGTTTATCTGCAGCAGCATGGCCACGTGGACATAAAAACCTGCATCGTGGCAGTTTGCTATGGCATCGCAGCATCGCTGGGCATCAACGTAAATCCATTCAATAAGCTTCTCGCTTCCCGGCCATATAAAGTAGTTGGAAAATGTAATAAAAAAAATGCTGCCCTGATTTCTGGTAACTTTACTCTGCGGGAACCAATTTGGAAGCAATTGAGTGCAGATTTGCAGGAGGATCCGAGTATGAGCGCTGCAAGGTCTCCAGCAGTACATTTCCTTTTAAATACTGTAATTGGAGCTCTGAAATTTCTTTAAGCACTTTAGAAATAGCTGAGGTTTTGGAATGAAGTCATATAAAGTTATGGCAGCACTTCACAATTTTAGGAGACTTTTAGCCTGCCAAATTTGAGCCGTGGTGTCGGTATGCACGGAGCCTCTTCCTTGGTGCGGCAGCAATCATGCCACCAAACTGCAGGTTCTAAATCACAGCTATCCGCTAGAGCAGCGGAAAATGAGAATACAGGTTTTTATGACCTTTCATGAACAGGACTGTGAACCTGTCACTTGTGAAGTTTTACAAAACATCCCCTTAAGAAAGGGAGTCGCGTTGGTGACATTTTATGTGAGCAGATATCATTAGCAAACTTGGCTGCTGGTGGCTCACGGAAAACTCTCACCATGTTATACGTAGAACTGAATTTCACAGATATTGTTGGCTTTTTCCCCCTTACAACTTCCCCTCTTATTACTTAGGTGTGAGCACAGGAAAGCAGGGTGTGAGGAGCTGGATCTTTGTTCTCCTTGTCCCACCCTGGAAGATACCACTTTGTGATTCTTTTATGGGTATTGACTTTAACTGCTGTTTTCTTTTTCTTTTTTTTTTCTGATGGAAAACTAGTACTCGCTAATCATTTCTCCTGACTTGGGCACCCCACCCAGTGCCGCAGGCTGAAACTCGCGCTCAGAACTAGAATTGACATCAGCTCTCTGGGAGGTATCAGAGGAGATCTCAGCACCGAAGAATGTCTTCATGTCTTTGGGTAAAAACAAAGCAAAGCCTTCATATTCAGCTGTCACTTTATATTTCTTGCAATAATTTAAGGTCTTCATAAATTGACAACCCCCCCATGAAACCAAGGCTCTGTTGACAGAAAACAAATGAATCAAACGCATCAGTCGCATCCTTTAGTTGGGCTTCATGGGGAGCAGAAGAGTAAATAAATGCAGTGAAGACCCAGGCTCACATGTGAACTCCCTCCTGCAGGTGTATTTGTATCCAGAGGGAATTTTTTTTCTCTACAGGACGGGAAAGCCAAAAATCAAATCTGAAAGAAAGAATCAGCAGTTGAAATATGTTTTTAATAAAGCAAAAAAGCAGAGATACCCTCTCAACCCAAAGGATCATTTTGACTCTACATTTCCATTTGTAAACGCATTTAGGTCTCTAATGACTTTGCAAGCCTATGTGCAGCTATAAATCTGTCTCCTCAATATCATCCACTAGCAGGCTTGGTTTTCCTGCTATGCCATAGCTTTTGGCAAACATTATGCTGTTTTGCTTTCCCCGTAGTTCATATCCCAGTAGTGCGCAGGGCAGCATTCTGGTTCAGAACAGTAGCACAGTTTTAAGGCAGATCTGTCGCTCGCCCTCACTTACGACATGCTGGTTTGGTTCACAGTATGTCCTTGGTACAGGTATTCTAAATTTCCTTTACAGGAAACAAAATCTGGTGCTCCACTTCAGGTGTGCACCAAATGCACTCCCTGAGAGACCAAAGAGTCTGAACCAGTCCTGCAGACATCTTCAGTCCCAATATGTAGCGAGGCTGATGGGCTCTTGGGCCACCCTGAACCCTCCCCCTAAAATTTTACATAGTTGTGGTGTTTGGTGGTTTTAACCTACTGATCTGCTCCTTCTGTTGCACCAAATTACTTGCATGTGTGGGCATAACCTCTAATGTCCAGGTTGGTTTTCCTCATTTCTGGTTGCTGTGCTTCCCTGCCACCTTCACTTCCTTGTGCTGTGTGTACAGCACAGTAAATGAAGATGGGGAGGGGAAAAAAAAAAAAAAAAAGCCCAGCATGTGTCATGCCTCATCTCTCTTTTAGAAGGCAAAAGTATCTCCCCGTATGTGCTGTTCAAGTTTTTGGGTGTTATTATGAAGATAAATACAGCGAAGCATTTAAAACCGGGCAAGGTATTTAGCTGGAAGAGCCTTCCCTCTCTCCCAGGTGGCATCGGGCCAACGAGCTGTCAAAGGGAAATGAAATGTATCAGCATTTCATAACCAAACTCTTCAGAACTTTCGTTCCAAGAAAATAATTAGGGTAATTTGACATTGCAGCCTTGATCCAGGATATATGCCCTGTGTCTGGCTGGCTGGCTTGCAGCACTGGAATTTGAGAGCACTAAATTTACGATCCAGTTTACACATCCGCTTAGTGTTTATATATGGAGAGTTTTAAGCAATGTGGCTTAAATTTTTTTTATTGATGAAAATTTCTGGTGGCTGGGTTCCCCATGGTGGAGGAAGTCAAGTCTGAATTACACTTGACATCTTTAAGAGGAGCCAGGAAGGTACCTCACCACATCATAATATTTCTCAAGTATTTTATTTCATGTCAGTGTTGTGGTTGATATTACGTGCATCTCTTTTTCCTTTATTCACAGCATTTGCTTTGATGGTCAAAGAAAAATGGTAGTAATATATTTCTATAATACAAGTGACTTCAGGAACTTGTAAAGCCTTTTTTTAAAAAGAAAAACATACTCGATTCTGACCCTTCCCTCCACCTTAGAAAAATACCAAGCCTTTTTCTGTATGTGTCAGATTTTGAATGCTAAGATATCTGTCCCTTAAGGGTTGGAAGCCTATGTCTCCTTGTAATCAGAATAATGTTTTTCTTGCTTTGTAAAGGTAAAATGTCCCCCTTTCTAGGTTTTGGTGGGTTCCAGCACATATCTGTTGTGTTTTCCAAACTGAGGGCAGGTTCCCTGGGAATACGTTGTTTAAAGTGAGCAAAGCAGCTGGCGAAGTTGCCCAGTGGTGCGGAGGGTCCTGGCAAGGTGCTGGTGGGAACAGCAGAGGCGCGTGTACAGTCTACGTTTGTTGCTTGTGTGATACACCTGTGGGCTGCTGTGGTACAGTCTGGTCAGATTAGCTCGGATTGCTTGTCTCAAATGAGATTTATTTCATTTCATAGTCTGAAACTCTGGCTCTGATCTTAAACCCATCAAGAAGGCTTCTCCTGAGACCAAGCCATCCTATGCGCTTTAAGATATCTACGTTGGCATGGGATCAGGCACCTATATAAGGTGTTGACTATAGAGGAGCCTAATTGACTTGTTTAGAGCAGAGGCAGAAATTTTGGATGATGGGTATTGGGTGAGGAAAGTTTCTCCTTCTCCCACCTGCTGCCAGCGATGTTTGGGAGTGACCCACTGCTTCTCATAGTTGTACTTTTCTGAGTCTCCCTCCCGTGATTTATATGTTGACTTTGTTCAGAAGGTCCCAATGTTGGCCCAAACACCTTCCTCCAGCTCTGTTTATTTCAGTAGAATTTAGCCCCTGTCAAGTTTAATCTGTTAACGACCTTGCTAAGTCATTCACACATTACTTGGCTCTTCCTTCAACATAAATCTCATGTCCAGCTTCCACGGGAGGGTTGGGGGAAGGAGCACAGTGCACTCATTTAAAGTGATCAAATGCCCTTGGGCTGGGACTTTTCATGCTGCCGTGGTACTGGGAAGCATTACATAAAGAAATGTGCAGTCCTTTTGTGTGAGGCTGCAGTTGTGCTGCTGTTTTGGGGAACCCATTGGGATGTGCCTTCAGATATGGAGTCTGGCTGCCCATCAGCCAAAGTAGATCTCATGCAGGACACTACATGGAGAGTATTGCAGTGTTTCACACTCTTTAGACCCTTAAAAAGGTCTTTAGACCCTTTGTTGTTGTTTTTCCTTATTTCTTCCTTGTAGTAGCCTATATCTTTGGCACTTGTCAAATACAGAACAGGGCTAGTTTTTCCTGAGTCAACCCCGCTGTCGGTTATATTTGTTCCAAAAAAAAAAAAAAAAGTAGCGTATAAAGCTTAGGAGCTAGGACTGGTGGAAGGATGTTGTTTCTGCTCTGCGAGATGTCTTTAGACATTAAACAAGACTTCAGAGTTGGAAAGAAAATGTAGTATTTTAAAATGTACAGAATAGCTAGGATCAAAAAAAATAATTTGGGTATAATGAATCATTGGGTATGTATAAACAGAATGGTATGGAGTAAAATAAATAGAAATATAATTCCATTAATATACATGTCTAAATAAAATGACAAAGTTGAAACATAGCTACTCTGTTCTTATTGAACAGACATGTTTTGACAGTATCGAAATGAAAAAGCAGAAACAATTATCTTGGAATTTTACCCATTACACTTTTGCTGAAAATTATATATTCCATTGAATTACTCCTATTTTGGTGAAGGTGGATTTTAAGCGTTTTTGGCATATTAAAGTTATGCCACAGGTAGAATAAACCTGTGCAGGATAACCAGTTGAGTCTCTGCTGTTGTAAAACATGAAATACAATTATTATTATACCATCAGTGTCTTCTCAGGTAGCAACAAGTGTTGGACCTAAATTAAGATTTGGCCAAATATTTGTGTTTTGGAGACATCTGGATAAGGATCAAGATTTCTCACCTGTCTCTCTAATAATGCCCTTAATCGCAGAAGTTTAAGCGTGTTGTGCAGTCCAACCCTTTCTCAGTAAAGAATGTAATGAGACACTTAAAGTCTGCCTTAGCTACCTAAAGATGCGGTAGTTTCTTTGTAGGGTCTGTCTTAGCTGCCTAAAGATGCGGTAGTTACCAGGGTTTTCAGAAGCACAGTGGTGATCTTGCTCTAGGTATATCTGCATCCCTGGGTATCTGAATGTTTTTAAAATTTAGCCCTTGTAAATGGACGAAGGGACACTTGCCTAACTCTCACTGATACTGGACATGTTTTACTTTAGATCTGAACTTCGTGGGATCTGAAATTCATACCCGATTCTGAAAACAATTTTTGAACTGAATAAAGCGGGTCGCATTTTAAGTGTCCAAGTCCACCCGGTGCTGGCACATCCTCACCCAGGAGAGCTGGTGCTGGGTGAGCTCTGGGAAGGGCCAGCAGTTAGCAACATGTTTCAGCTCACCTTCCCCATCAGTTCGGGAAACAAAAGGTTTCTGAACTCCAGTGGTAAAGCCTGTAAATAATCCCAACTGACAGTACCTCAGTGAGCTGCCAGTGGGAAACCTTGTTATGCTAATATGATGGGTCTTTCTTTTAAGCTTGACTTTCATGGGATCAGTTAATGATAGCAAGTTAGAAAACTAGTTGTTTTACAAAGTCAATAAATTGTGCCAGCGTTGAATGATTTTGTTACAAACCTCTTATTACTGAGCTAAGCAAACAATGCAGCTTCCAGTCCTGATGTTTATTGGCAGCAGGGACCTATGGATAACTCAGTATCTTTTCTCCCAACATGGAAGAGGTGTAAATAAAACATCGGGAATGTACAAAATGATGCAGGCAGAGTGAGTTTGATTTAACCCAACTCGAGGCAGCTTTTGAACGGAATATAATAAATTAAAGCTCTGATTGCATTCAAGGCCATTTGCCTTTCACGGCCACTCATTTCGGGAAAGAACAGTTGGAGGACTCCGACGCGCGAAGGTGTCTGTGTGCATGCACCATTCACACTGCTCATTTCCTTGGGATCGCCACCTATGCAAGTGAAGTGTGTATGCCAATTTGTGCAGGTTCTTTTTTACTCATTAGAAACAAATATGAAATAAGTGCATGCTGGTGGTACGGTCCAGGAGATGACACATGCATTGCCTCTTGAATCTTGCAAGTCATTGCAAGCTATGGTGTGGGTGTATGACATTGAGTGAATCTATCCAGGGAAAGGTGTGACCTGCCAGGGAGAAAAGCTCTTTATCATCTCAGAAGTTTATTGCCTGTAAGTGCTTCCTCTGCTGTGTGACCTGAGGTCTGGAGGGAGAGTGGTCGGGTGGGCTCGGTCAAGGCACTCCACTGATGTTGCAGGGCTTTCATCCTGTAAAAACAGCGAGGCCATAGTAAGTAGGAGACTGATAACCTTTCTCTCGGAGAGGAAGGGTCTGGTCTGGTGTAAAGTGTCCTTAAGGGGATCTTACCTGTGTATTTTCACACTGCAGCCTTTAAATTGTGCTCCTACAATTGCATTGAATATACCCATCTCTAAAGCCCTTTATCAGCTTTCCTTGAGCTCACTGCTGTGGAGGCTGTGATACAGACCTGCTTTCTGCCAGCACAAAGGCACCTGTAACTGCAGGGTGAGTGTGCCATAAATACCTGCAATGCATCTTCAGAACAGTGCTTTCTTCCCTAGTTCAGGAGATCTGGTAATGTTGGAGTTCAGATTTATCCTGATCAGTATTAGAAAAGGTCCTGTTGGCTGTTACATGAAAAGCAGTATTTCAAGGCTACTTTTGAAGTCTGAAGGTCTCGATGCTCTTAGTTCTTCCTAAATAGTACTGATAGTGGTACATATTTGAAACCATAGCATAAAAAACTACAGGTATAATACCAGCTTGATCAGTAGGAAAAAATCTGCCATGCATACAGTCAGGGGACTGAAGGCTTTTGCAGTCCTGATCATTACACCCTCCTGTTGTCATCCCTCCACAGCCCTCTGGGGATTGAATTCCTGTTTAGTTTAATAGGTATATAATCCTGTGCACCTTGTCACATGATGCATGCTGGATGGTGATGTGCTTTGTCATATATATGAAAATGCTTAAATAAAAGGAAAAGAAGTCTCTGTACATCGGCATTAATTGCTATCAGATCCTCACGGTTTGAACCAAGTTGTTTCTGAACAGCTGCACATTTGTTTGCTCCGCTTAGGCACTAGTGAGATGCTTTAGTATGTGTCATTAATAGCAAAGGAAAATAGTTGGTTTAACTGGGCGAAAAAGGAACAGTGGAGGATGGAGGTCCAACAGCACTTGCCAAATTTCTTTCAACCAAATCAGCTGCCAGTGTGTAGTGTGAATGAAGAAAATTGAGAACGGCAGCTAAGGCTTAACTAATGCAATCCTATTTGGGGCTGCAAACAAAGGCTTTGGCCTCTGTTCACAGGGTCTGACCTTCCCGTTGCGGATTGAAAGCTAAAATGATTGCAGGATTCAGTTTGACCAAGAAGGTACCAGGAGAGTGACACAGAAGCAGAAACCCTGGCCAGGTGTTGCTGAAAGGACATTTTGTTTGACACTGGAAAAACCCAAAAGCTCTGTTTTCATCCACAGGTGTACTTTATAAGCAGACTGAACAAAATACTTCAGGATTTCGGTAGGCAATGGTGCCCATCCAATGCCATGGGCATGCTGGGTTGCTAAATAATCCTCAGCCCTGATGGCCTTGGGAGTTATTAGCCATTGTCACAACTTGCCTCCAACTCTGTCTCTCAGGGGCATCTTTTTCCCATTAGCAGTTATTCATATGAAGAGCTCTTGGGTCTCGTCCAATATTAGCTTTTTGTTTTCTCTTTTGTTGGATGCCCAAGGAAAGGCTCTCCAAGAGGGGTCTGTCTCTGCTGTATTCACAGGCCACTCTTGGCTGATTTGCTTGGAAGTACGCACACAAAATAAGCAAGCCCATCTGTTCCCTTAAAGCAAATGATAGTAAAATCAGCCGCCACAGCAAAGATGAAATAAAACCGACGGTCTGCAGCATGCAGGTATGAGCACACACCTGCAAACGCGTCTGTGCAGCCTCCCGGTGATGGTCAGACTGTACCAAAATTTGCAGAGGCAATAGGGCAGGCTTTAACCCCTTGGGGAAAGAAGTAGAAATAACTTTCTGGGCATGCCCCAAAGCCAGACGGGCTGTGCCCAGTGTGTCCAAGCGGGGGTGCTCACGTGTTCGTTAACATTAGCGGTGCTCTGGGAATGGGGCTGGACTCAGTTCTGGTGTTGGGTCTGAAACAGCAGTGTGGCTGACCTGAAACAATGTAGAAGTTGGTTTTAGCAAAACATGTACAGTTTTTGAGTGCTTTCCTACCCTTTTTTTTTTTTTTAACAAGGCTAAGAAAGTCAGAAAATCTGGAAGTGTTTTAGGGTATTGCTCATAAAAATTGTTTTAGAGGCTTATGACTGTAAATACAAAAGCAATTAATAGCAGAAATGTCCTCTTTCTAGCCAAAGCCTAAAATTGTCAAATGTGGTGGCACTTAAAATACTGAAGCCAGCTTTCTCTTTTTTTCTTTAACCTTTCAGCAAGGTTTTACGTAGTCCCCTACTGTCGTATTCGCTGGATGTCTTTTAATGCTGTGTATGTGAGGTATTGGGGAGGTAGAGGCAGTCTATACTTTGCTATTCCATTAATAATGTTGAGAAAGTGGTTTGCTCATCTAACGACAGCAAACTGCTACTTTAGCAGCATTTAAGTGACAGGGTCATCCCTGCTCGGTTAGGGGGTGAGCAGTCAGCCCACCTGCAGTTGTCTCCTTGCTTGAGGAGGTCCTTCCACGTATCTGCCTGCGTTGAGGTTGATGTTCCTGGGCTGTGCAGTGAGCTCTGTGGCATGGCTGGGTATTAGCTGGGATGGCATCTCCTCCAACAGAAAGAATTAGGAAAGAATAATTTCCCTGTATGCGGTGAGGGAATAACTACTAGTAAGCAAAAGTTATAAATAGAAGACATCCTGGCCGCAAGCGAGTAGTGAAAATCCATCTGCATATTTAGCGATACAGCATTATGTTCAGAAAAGATGAAACATCTTCTGTTTCTGGCTTTTTGCCCTAAAAACACACTGTTTCTGTGGGCTTTCTGCCGTGCTGCACTCCAGCTTCACAACCATTGCAGGAGCCTCCAGCATCTTGGAGACCCCCATTGCATTCCTGTAAAAACATCAGGGAAAACAATTCCAGTTTTGCGGGAGAACTGACTGGTGGCTTCAGTGGTCAGACAAAAGACTTGAAAATTAAACACTTTTTGACTCAAAAGTACCTGTGCGGGTGTCCCGTGCTCACCCAGACCGTTCCTCTCTGTTGACCCTGCCTGCGTTGGGGAACTCGCCTTGAGAAGAAACCAATGAGGCATTGCAGCCCTGTGTCAAGATCTCAACAGTTGGGTTTTGGGGGCTGTGTGCGTTGTGGTGTGTGGTNGTATTGGCTGACTGTATGCATGCTATTTTTGGTTTAACTCAGGAAGATGAGTTTCTGGGAGTCTCCTTAGAAGTCCTGTGCATCATAGGAGGCTCCCTGGTAGAAGAGAAAGTGGATGGCAGACCCTGAGCACCCGTTCAGGGTGGAGGCAATGGATAGAGAAATGAAACCAAAAGGGGAACGCCTCCTCAAGGAGGAAGGAAGAGCAGTGGTGAAGGCTTCTGCAAGACATACCAGGACTTTTTCTGAGAAAGAGGCAAGGCTTTACTTCAGATTGAGTAGCTAATGGTTGCTTTTTTTGCCAATTGGTGTTTCTTTTGAAATTTCTTGGAATTTTTAAGAACTAAAAATGTAAAAAGCTTCAGATTTATACTTGTTATTTTTATTCAATATTCTCATTCTTCGTTTTGCCAGAGTTAAAATTAAGAAAGAAATGTTAATAGTGAGAAACATTAAAAAACAAAAAAAACCCCCAGTATTTGATTTTTTCCATGTAGAAAACCAGAAATTTCTTTTTAAGCCCTTTTACATTCCAAGATAAGATTGCAAAAAATGACTGAGAATTTCTTAGTGTCCCCTCTGCCATGNCTTCTCATTGCATTAAATGTTTCCTGATGGGTCTTGGAAATGAGATGTTTGTTTAACTATACTACACTTCATTCATTTGCTAATTGCTTGTTTTTTCCTGTATGAGTGAAGATCCAGGTTTTAAATAGTTGGTAAATACACGCACGCACGTGAACACACAGACACTAGCATGCCAATCTTTCTACACGCTTGCCTTTTTAATGCTTTTTGTTGTTGTTGTTTGAAAAATCATGTAAGCATAATAGGGATAATTAGCTTTGACTATGAGCAAATCTGGCAATAAAACACATTAGCTACAGCTTTAAATCAACATCTCAGCCTGCAGCCTTGACTTAACTCATAGTCCCGGTAAAATCTAATTAAAACTGAAATGATCATCTAGGCATTTGATTTTAATTGTGTGTGTGTATGTGTGTGTTTGGCTATTTGGCCTGTACAGCTGATTTTCTTGAAGTAGCTGAATTTGCTGAGAGCTGCTTTGACCCTTACGCTGTAATCACAGGGAAAAGACACAAAAACTTAAGACATACGGCTATTAAGTTCAAAGCTTGCTAATGGTGTTTTGAAAAAAAACCCCTCCTATAGGTAGCATGCCTGAGTTGCATTATTAGATGGCTAAGAATATTAGTTATGCATTGGCTTAGACTTGCAGAAATCAGGAATATATTTTTAAGTCCACATTCCTAGAGCAAGAAAAATATGCCAGAAACTCAAGCTGAAATGTGTAACAACAGAGCCTCAGCTTTCCCAGACCCTTGAAAGAAGAGCTCTGGGTTGACTTCAGCCATGAAAAGACATTTGTAATGCGGATTAAATCTGTTCACATGGGGAATTTGCTGGGAATTATGAACGCGTGTTAAATTCACGCTGTGGCTTACTCGGCAGTAATTTCACCTTGTAGACCAGCCCTCCATCTCAGTAAGAGCCAATGGGGGTCAGGCACTGGACCCCCTTGTGCCATTTGGAAAAACTTGCTGGGCATCTGCCAGCACCCCGCTATACCTGATGCCTTTGGAAACACAACCTTAGGTGCTCGCCTTCTGTAAACGTGTGTGTGCTGCTGCTGCTACATTCTGACTGACAATGTGACCTCAGCTCTCTAATAATAAACACCAAGAGAACAAATAAAAACAATGCAAGATGTCTCGTGTACTTTCAGAAGAACGAAGTCTAACACTTCTCATGCAAGCCCTTTGTGATCAGGGGACATCTTTGGGAGTCTAATGTGTCCTTGGGAACCTTGGAAATCTCCTGGGGTGTTTCTGGACACCCTGAAAACAGTGTAGGCTTACACAGCACCCATGGTTGGGATTTATGCAAAATGCAGCTTAAAACTGAAGCAAGAACATAGCTACTTTTGAGGGGCATCATCAGATTTAAGTGAGGCTAATGTTGATGAGCGTTATTCCCATTTTATTTCCCAGTGCCACCCAAAATATAGCAGGAGGAGCTAGGAAATTTTCATGTGTTTGGAAAAACCGATGATGCAGTATTTTAGTATGTGGTATCTACAACTGCCTGGGTGTACCCTGAGTTGTACAAGGTGATAGAGTTGAAGCAGTTCTGCAAAATGCAAAAAACCCCCTTGATTTAAACAGCCACAGTGACTGAATATGGGTTTGAGCTCAGACCAACTGAAGGGTACACCTCTGATGTTTTTGCAGATTTTGGATGACAGTTTATAGTAGTGTAGCAACCATTCTGATGTAAGAAATGGCTTCAGATGCAGCATGTCAGAGTGGGCAGAGTGTTGGTAAAAGCAAGAGCTCTGTGCTCTGCTCCCTGCTACATGGAGGTTGTGCTGTAGTAACAAACCTAACACCAAATGCAAGGTGGCTTTTGTTTGGTGTGGTGTGGGTTTTTTTGTTTTTTATTCATACGAGGTGCTCGGTACTGGCCAGAGTTTATCCTGCATTCAGAGCTGCTGCACTCTCTGCCTCGTGCTCGTTCGGCAGTGCCGATCCCTGTCCCCTTGCTGCCAGGCTGAGTAGCCTTGTTGAGCTTATAACATCATTTTACAAATTTATCAGACATCAGTAGTATGTTGCCCTTCCTAGCTGAGGGTGACTGGGCTTTCACATCTTGCTGACTTCAGGGTGGCCTCCAACCAAGATGATCCAGCTTTAGGTCTGCTGGTGGATGTGAGACCGTGCCATTAACCAGTTTGGCCAAGCAGATGGTGTTGGCATGTTGCTCCAAAACACACTGTTGCGCTTAGACCGTGGTCCTTGCTTCCCTTGACCAAGGGTAGGTAGGGGAGTTCAGCCTAAATTAAGGGATGAGATATGGTTGGGTATGGGGTATGCCAATCTGAGCCATGGAGTTGGTCCATGGTGCTGCAGAACAGGCGTTTTAAGAAGATGGGCATTGATGGGCACGGGGAGAGTTAGCTTTTAGAGTTAATTTACCAGAGCAAACTGTTCAGAGCACTTCAGCTGATGGTGCACGGCGTTCCCGAAAGAAATGGTAACTTGTTGCCTAAAGCCAGCTTCAGCGTGAATGCTAATGATTAATGCCTGGAGATCCCAGTGGTCTTTGAAGCAATATAGTTAAGTAAAACGCAATGGGTTGGATAAAAGGTCTTAAATCAGACTAATGTTGGTAAATGTCACTTGAAAAAGAGGGATTTTGCAGGGAAAAAAAGGAGAGTAATTTAAGAATAAATTCAAAGGAGGGAAAGCAGACATTCCCACAAACTAATAAAATCTCTGCAAATGAGAAAATGAGCCTGCTCAGATTGAAATTTAATCACAGAAAGGATTTTATTGTAACAAGGAGAATTATAATTACCACTCGAAAAAGGAGAGGTTTTTCTGCCTCTCAGCCAGCATGTGGCTGTCGGAGCCTGGTGCTGAGCAGGAGGGACGGCGTCAGGGAGGGAAGGAAGGGCCACAGCAGTTGTCCTACCACTAATTAATATAGTCTCTGCTAAAAACTAAACCAGGTTCTTTTAGAGAGGCAGTTGTGAACTTTTCGTGTGCAAGCACCGTGAAAACATTGCTCTAGCAGCGAGCATCTATCTTCCCCAGCGATGCAGTGCTGCCCGGGGATGTTCCCTGTGGGGTCTTCATGGTACTCCTCTACCCAAGCTCGTACCGAGGCATGGCTTGGGGGGACTTTGGGGCATTGGAAACCCTCGTGCAGTTGTGCCACAACTGAAGTTGTACTTCAGACTCACTTAAGGCCTACCCAAAAGGTCAATAAAAGCAGAAGTGAAGTGCAATATAAATACAGAAGTATTTCAGTGGCCAATGAAAGAGTGCCAGCATGCCCACCTTGTATTTCCTTTTGAAAATTAGTGGGTATTGGTATTTTCGTTCCAAGAAAAAAATCAGAGGAGGAACGATGACAAAAATCCCACCTGTTTGTAGTTCAGCAGTACAAATCCTTTCAGGAGAGGCTGACCAAGCAGTTGGACTTTTAGCTTTATTTAGAAACAATTACAGCTTCCTCAGCTCAAAATACGTCTGTAGCTTCTCTTTAACAAGTCAATATTTTCTCTGCTATTCCCCTGCTGAATAGGTGGTTGTTTCCTTCCACATTTTTGTTATAGATGCAATTCAGGCTGGGTTGGTTTGATTGATATGTTCTGTTTCTCTTCTCTATTTATGGTATCGAGCTCCTGGAGTCTCCACTGACTTCATTAGAGTATTTTGGAAAATAAGTATCCTCAGCATTATTTTCTCTCCCTGTCCGGGGGAGGGGGGAAGTACAATAGAAAAGCACATTGACACATACTTTAAAAGGAAAAAGCCCTAGGTAGTTTGTGCATATAGTGGAGTGGGGAACATTTAACAAGTTCCCTTTTTAGTATTCTATCAACTGCAAGGTTTTTAGAAGAAATTAAGATTAGCATAATATTTGACAGCTTTTACCACGCTTAAAATTGCTGCTGAAGTGCTTGGTGGGCAAAACTTGCATTCTGCTTCCTTAATTTAGATTATTAATAATTATTTTACATCCATGTCTCTCCTGCTAAATTTTAGAAATGTTATTCTCTTCATCTCAAATGCTCTTGTGACTGATCTCGTCAGGAGGAGGGGATGCATTTCAAATGGCAGGGAGCCAGCATTAGTATGCAGCCGTGGCAGCCACCTGACATGGTGTGAGATAGGAAATAAATTATGATCATCACTGTCAAAATACACATGGTCCCACATCGATGGGTGCTACGAGTCCTTCCCTGAATGCAGTGGATTACCAGTGGGCTGCCAGCGGGTTGTTTGAAGAAGATCCTATTAACCTTTAAAAAGGAAAGTTTAATGGGAATGTGTCTTTTTGTCAGCACTGGAAGAGTTAATAAGATTAGGTTTAAAAAAAAAAAATCAAAACTCTCTATTTGGCTAGAATATGCAGTGTAGTCACAGCCTGTGCTACATCTCCAGCTCTCCGTGCCAGCAGAGGCGTTTGGCTAGTGGGAATTAAGGAAAGAATTGTGCAAACATTGGGGAGAGTCACTGAAATTATTCAGCAGTCCTTTTTTTGCTACTTTAGGATTAATTTGTAAATTTGCTCTTGACAATCATTTGTAAAATAACCATAACCCTGAAACATTTCAGGTCGCAGCAAGATAGTGGTTTAAACAAGTTGAGCCTGGTAAAATGAAAAGTCAATCAGAATAGAAATATGACTTCTGTAGTATTTTATATTGTTTTGGAAAGGGTGGTTTCCGAGAATTAAAAAAAGAGAAGTGAGTCCCTGGCCTTTTACATTTGTGTTTAGTGCTGTTGCAGTCAGTGAGCTGTACTTCTAGGAACTCACTGAGAACATAAATACTTGATTTTGTTTTTTCTTTAATATTTGGAAATACTGTCTTTTTTTAATTATCTCAACTATTAAACAAGGAGCAGTGAAACGTGCTTTTATACTGTGTATTTTTACAGCAAAGTATTTAAACCAGCCCGTTGAATAATTTCATGCTGCATTAAGTTCAGCAAGATCTTTTCGTAGGTATCATTTTTAGTGCTTCCTATATCTTCGGCTATAAGCTTTTTAATTACCATGTGAAGAAATGTAAAATGAAATTTAATAAGAAATAATTTTTTGGTCGTTTGGCTTTATCTGATGCAGTGTTTTTCAGAGGATGGAGTCGACATCGGTTGCATGTTTTGTTTGGAAATCACTGGATTCCCTTTAGAGTAACTCTGCACGTCGCTCACCAAAGCCTTCAAAAGCAGCTGCTGCATGAAGAGGAGAGATTTTATTAGGGCAGAAAGTTCAATCTCTGGAACCAGAAGAGTGCTTGTTATTCCAGCGCTCATAGCGATTCGTTAAATCTCTAGGATTTGGGAGTGAGGACCCCACCAGCACAGGGAGCGCATGGGTTTGGGCTTGTCTCACCCGCCCTGTCCTCGGCCTGGGGCTCGTGCCTGTAGCCTAGGCTGGGTTTCCTCTGCGGTGGGCAATGCTTTCCTTATCCCACAACGATGTTTGGCTTTCAAAGGCCTTTTCATCTTTGCTCTGGTTTTGACCAGATGTTGTGGTATCGAAATTATGGGCTTTCTCTAACAAAGTTTTCCTCAAACCCAGCGTGTTTGGGTTTTGAGGAATCAGCATTTTCAGCAAAAGAAAAAGAAAATGTTTTGTCAAAAAAGATTCCTGGCTTGGTCTAATTTAGAGCTGCAGGCTTAAGCTGGATAATCCTGGGACACTTTCCTTGCAGGTGTTTTTTAGATTAGACCCTTAAATAAATACTTAGAGTTATGTTTCTAATGCTGACATTCCTTCAACCTTTATGAATACAAATAATGTGCTCATAAATTCAGCAAAAGGGAAACAAAAAAATGGCAGCCAATGAGCCTGTCACATGTCTTGGAGAGAAAAAGGAAAATGAAAGGCGAACTGAAGACCTGGTTTTCCTCCAGCTCTGGGCTGCATGTTTCCTTACACCCATTTCCACGTCTCTCCCAGCACCCACGAGTGAAAGCCCCTTCCCCAGGAGCTGCTGTCTAAAGGGCAAAGGAGAGATGCCCTGAGGTTCACCTACATGTGTTTTAATGGAGGATTAGGGCCCTGGCTTGGTATTTTGCCATCAAATAGCTTCCACCCCATTTTAAAGAGTTCTAACTTCATACTTATCCACTTTAAAATTATTTTTTAATGTATCTGTTTTAAAATGGTAATTTGAATGATTATCCATTTGTATTAATTTATCCAACTTTTAAAATTAGCCCAATAATACTGAGATTTACATGTGTATCACTGATAAACGCTGCCTGTTTATTAACCCAAGCTGGTGTTGTATCTGGAGAGCCTTTTCTTTTTGTGAATTTTGGTGTTGCAGATCAAGTGTACTTTTGAGATCCAAATTTAACTTGGATCTTGAATTCGCAAAGCCTTATTGTGCCCCCCCCCACCCCACCCCCAATCCTGCAAATGGTCTGACATGTCCTAGGAATTCATCTGTGAGGATGGGTCCTTTTCAAAGTCAAAGGTAGGGTAGGTGAGCAAGCCTCGCCAGGTCTATCAACGTTCCTTGGGAAGGGACCTAAGGTTTTGCAGATTGTCACAGTTGAAGATGCGCGCAGATGGCTCCCCTGTTGCCTAATTGTATTTTTAATTGGATGATAGCAAAGGGCTCTCATTTTAGCAGTGCATTTGCGAACTGCTGAGTGGTGTGGCTGAGCTGATGAAAAAAATCAAATCTCAAAAAGCCAGATCCTCCCCAGGCTGAAATTGATGCTGGTTTGTTGTTAAATCCAGATGTGAGTTGCTGAGCCTGGAAGAATGAAATGAAAACTGGGATCTTCTCATTTCGTTACATTGTCTTTGGGATCTATGAAAGCATTTTGTCAGACACGCTGACTGAAAGACTTGTGGGCTGCGGGGGGTACGTGCATTTATTTTAGGCCTCTCTGTGCTCTGGGACTTGACCCAATCCCAGAGGACTATAGGTGCTGCTCCGACACCATCCCCTTTTTATTATCAAATGCGTGTTAGAAAGGAACTTGTGGCACCAGTCATGGTTTGTCTTCTATGCTGAACATTAAAAATGCAGGGGGAAAAAAAGCCCAGCTGGGTGAAACTTGGAGGCTTGAGCTTGGAGGTCATCACCTGCAGCATGGGAAAGGAA
The DNA here is from genome assembly GCA_013389945.1 of Fregata magnificens. NCBI lineage: Eukaryota > Metazoa > Chordata > Aves > Suliformes > Fregatidae > Fregata > Fregata magnificens. The sequence continues at coordinate 220,500 of WAAD01007759.1, forward strand.
AAGTGAACTATGATCATGCCTGTGGGCCTGGAGGTGGGTTACCCAGTGCATTTATTTTGGGTTTCAGAGCTTCCCTCTTCCGTGACTCAAAGGTCCACAGACTCTGTATGCGCCCCAGGAACATAGATCTCTGCTGCTGGCTTTGTCTCTAGGTAATTAATGCAGTGGTTGGTTATAGACTTGTTGGGGATGGACAGACGTTGTTTTATTCCCTTTCAGTGTTGTTTTTTTTTTTTTTATTTAAATTCTAGTTCAAGTAGGTGGAATATTCCTTATTTTCTTTTGTTATAAGGTAAACAAAATTGCCATGATATATCTTCTCCATTTTCTGTTAGGACCGTGCTTGGAAACCGTAACCTATTTTTAGCTGAAAATCCTTAGAGAAAGTCTAAGAAGGCAGAAAATGCTCTAGTGAGAAGGTGATATGTTCAAATAAACCTTACAGAGATAGTGCTCACCCAGCAGATGAAAATATTAAGTCTGGGGATTGTTAGGCAGAAGAGTATCTCTGAATCTCTCTTTTCTTTCTATCTAAGGTAACCTGATTATCACTGTAATCTCTTTTGCTCTGTCAGTTTGAAAAGACAGTATCATCTGTCATTCTGTAGGAAGAACCAAAACCCCCCAAATAATCATAGGCAAAAGCAAATATTCCTTATTGGAGCTTTAGTTTAAAAATGAGAGCAATATTCATACAGCCAGAAGCATATTTCTTTTATTTATTTTTATATATATATATATATATGTGTGTGTGTGTATATATATATAAATATAAAAGAAGGCACTGGCATTTTTTTTTTTTTAGCAAATACATGGGCACAACGTTTATGCTCAGTATGGTTTCTGCAGGAGATATCTGGGCTGTTGGGCCATTACCTATTAAATGCTTTATCTTCTTAGCAGATACCTTCTGCAAAGGGGCACTGGCACCACCTGAGCGTGTCTAAGCATGTGTGTGCCAGCACGTACATTTATCTTCCAGAAGTGGGCTTTGACCATGTGTAGGACTAAACTGTTGAAGAGCACTCAGGAAATATGAGATATTTTTCTCTACCAGCTAAGATGCTTATGAAATAAAATTTAGTTGGGCTAGATAATAAATGAGAGGAATCCAGTTATTTTTGGTTTGTCAGTCTATCCTGAGGAAACTACCAGTAAGTCTATATGATGTGATAGCTCATTGAACGGGTTGGGTTAAGTAAGTATTTCTATCCTCAAGACAACTAAAATCAGCACTGAGAACCTCTCCCATAACCAACGGGTGCATTAGCTGGATGCCAGGTGCATGCATATACACAGATTATTGTCCTCCGTGAGCATCTAGCCGGTGCTAGGTCTCTCCTGACCCTCCTGTCCTCAGCATCCCTGAGTGCTGGATGCAGCTTTGGGGTCTGGCGAGGCGTGGGGTTCTGGCTGTGCTGAGCAGCCCTGGCGGGGACAAGGATGCCCAATTCGGGACAACGCGTTTTTGGTTGGCGTCGCTACAGCTGCTGCCCTTGCTGACGGGGAGGGAGGACACCTGCGTGCCCCTCTGAATGAAGGCAGCCTTCGCTTTGGGAGAGATGCCACCGAGGTTACCACAAGAGCGCTGCCCCGCGCGGAAGCGTGAAGAAAAGGCCGATGCTTTCTGCCACGCACGCTCGGTCGCATACTAAGGAAGCGGCTGTGGGGAATAATAAAAGGCACTGGCTCGGCGGCCGGCTTCTCTGCTATTCAGAGCTTGCCTGAATTAGCAAGGCTGGTGTAATCCATTCTGCGCACCACAGTAATATGGTAATGTTTCAAATGCAGGGGGGGAAATCCCGGCCCCGTTACATTTGTGAGAGTTTTTTCCAGTGAGATCAGTGGAGTTTTCATCTCTTACGTTTAGTGTTTGGTAGAAGAGTGTTTCCTCAGCATCTGAAACTGATTTTGTTGAAGCAAGAGAGTGGGGGTTCGTTTGTTTGTTTAACTATGCATGGTAAAATAAATGGTGATTTTTTTTTTTTTTTAGGGCTGCTTCTTGGTCTTTTGCAGTGGTTGCTGCTGGTGTAAACTCCTCTGGGTGATGCCTGTCAGAGGGAGCTGGAGCACCTGGGAAAGGCTTTGAAAATCAGAGAGGGCTCCCCTCTGCTCTCTCCTGCCGTCGTTTCCTGCTGGCTGGAGGAGCCCCCTCCCATCAGCAAAGTTTCAGTGGCAAAACCCCACTGATGTCCAGAAGCGATTTGAACGGCAGCTCCTGTGGCCACATTCAGCCCAGATGGTTTCAGCTCTCTGCTCTTCTGTGTTGGTCATAAATTCACCTTTGCAGTGTCGGGGCACGCAGGTGAAATCTTCCAGCTGCAGCTGTCACTTGCTAACTCTGACTGAATCTGTGTTAGCCTGTTGATGGAGGGATGCTTCCCATTAAACGTTTATCCATAAGAATTTAGTTGCAAGTGAGTGATGTCTAGTGATTTCCTAGTAATTTCCTCAAATGCTTAATAATAGACATGTCCCTAAATATCGTCGCTGTCTCAGCCTTAAGACTTCTAAGCTGTTACAGCTGCTTCAGGATAAGACAGTGGTGTGTATAAAAGGGGGTTTTTTTATAAGAAAAAATTTATATATGTTTGCCTTGTGCTTTGTTCCATGTATTTTCCCACCCAGTGCAACTGGACTGACAAGTAAACCACTAGACCTCTAAGACTTTTTTCTTTTAGGTGTTATCTGTTTTTCAAGTCATGCCTGCTCTTTCTTTCCATCACCTCAACAGAGCCAAAGCATACAGAGAGCGATAATAATCATAATTAAACAAAATCTAACTTACAGGAGCTTAAAAACCAAAGGATGCGGTTCCCCAGGGTACAAGGGATTATAACTAGTTCTGTTTCAGCCTGGTAGTTGGTGTCGCTGGAGGTCTCTGTAGGCTGCAGATAATAATGTGACAAATTTTGCTGGCAGGTGTTGATCTTTCAAGACAGAAAGCAAGCTCTCTCAGCCCACCTTTGAGCCTCTGTAGTCCAGAAAATGGCTTTCAGCAACACTCCAGACAAACTTTCCCTCTTCATTCAAGCCTGAGCTTCCCGTTAAACCACCTGCCTAAATGTCTGGATGACTTACTTGAGGGAATAAAATAGCGGGGCGGGGGGTAGGAGGGGAATAAAATATATATTTGACCTGACTGTATTTTTTACCTTGGTTAGCTATATAGCAATTTTGTAGAATGTTTCAATGAATTAATTCTTCTGTTGTAATGGCATGCACAAATGCGTGGAGATGCTCGCCAATTTGTAATGACATGCACCAGTTATACGTGTTTTCTGAAGGAATCCTCCCTACTTGGGAGAGTTTCTTGCCCTCTAGTTCTTACCCCAAGTCCACAGGATTTGGGAGTTGGCTGCCCTTCGTGTCTGCTCTGAGGTGGACTCATTCCTGGACTAAGTGTGATGTGTTATTTCTGGTCTCAGTGTGTTTAAAGGGGGGGGAAAAATAGTTGTCTTTCCCGTAGTCATGGCACTTTAGCCAAATATTTACAATGCAATTTGTAATGAATTATAGATGAATTGACAATATGGCATAAATTTAATATTAAAAAAAAATCCTATCATGTCACACTACCTTCATTTTCTCCTTTATTTCCAAGTTCTAGGTAAACTGGTAAGATTGGCAGAGTGTGAAAGAGGTAGTTTTTGATTCAATGGGTATAGCTTGAATTCCTTCATGAAGAACGGTCTCCCTCATTTTAAGCTGTCAAAACAGCATTTGATTGAGGCTGCAGTTAGCACAAGCGCTGTGTGATGTGGAGAGTAGCCTGAGTATTTGACTCACAGCCATTTAGGCTGTGTCTTCTCTATGGGCTGCCTGTGGGGTTTCAACCAGGGATCGCCTCCATCCTTCCTCCCCTCTAGTCTTGCACCAACAAGATGGCCAAGTTAGCTTGGATGGGACCGCAGCAGGTCATCTGGTTCAACTCCAGCCTAAAGCGGAGCCAACAGGGACATCACATAGAATGGGGTTGGAAGGAACCTTAAAGATCATCTACTTCCAACCCCCCTGCCATGGGCAGGGACACCTCCTACTAGACCAGGTTCCTCAAAGCCCCGTCCAGCCTGGCCTTGAACACTTCCAGGGATGGGGCATCCGCAACTTCTCTGGGCAACCTGTTCCAGTGCCTCACCACCCTCATAGTGAAGAATTTCGTCCTTATATCTAATCTAAATCTAGCCTCTTTCAGTTTAAAGCCATTGCCCCTTGTTCCATCACTACACGCCCTTGTAAAAAGTCCCTCTCCAGCTTTCTTGTAGGCCCCCTTCAGGTACTGGAGGGCTGCTCTAAGGTCTCCCCAGAGCCTTCTCTTCTCCAGGCTGAACAACCCCAGCTCTCTCAGCCTGTCATCATGGGAGACGACCTATGGACCTCCTCTGGACTCGCTCCAACAGGTCCATGTCCTTCTTATGCTGGGGGCCCCAGAGCTGGACGCAGTACTCCAGGTGGGCTCTCCAGAGAGCGGAGTAGAGGGGGAGAATCACCTCCCTCGACCTGCTGGTCACACTTCTTTCGAAGCAGCCCAGGACACTGTTGGCTTTCTGGGGTGCAAGCGCACACTGCCGGGTCATGTTGAGCTTCTCATCAACCAGCACCCCCAAGTCCTTCTCCTCAGGGCTGCTCTCAATCCGTTCTCTGCCCAGCCTGTATTTGTGCTTGGGATTGCCCCGACCCACGCCCAGGACCTTGCACTTGGCCTTCTTGAACTTCATGAGGTTCACGTGGGCCCACCTCTCTAGCCTGTCAAGGTCCCTCTGGCTGGCATCCCTTCCCACCAGAATGTTGACCGCACCACACAGCTTGGTGTTGTCAGCAAACTGGCTGAGGGTGCACTCGATACCACATCAAGTTACTCAGGGTCCTGCTGATCACTGGGTAACTCTACGATGAACGTAGACCTGGGGATGTGTCCAGGTCAAAATGACTCCTCAGAAACCATAACATGAACATTATTACTATGTTGTTGTGCTGGATAGTTTCCTGATAAAAATTAGTCTTTTTTTTTTTATGCTCCGTTGTAACCAATTGATGGCTTTGGGGTTGTTGGCCGAGCCATGCTGTGGGGACCATTGGGTTGGTCCCAGACCATGTATTGGTGGTGTTAATAAGTAAAGGCACATCGCTAGCTCCAACATAGCTCGCCAAGGGCGTGCTCAGGTAGTGAAACATTTACAGTGTCTATTTGTGCAATTAAAAACTAGCTGAAGACAGAAATCCTCTACTGCTAACTCCAGTCTCTGCTGTAATATCCCACTGATCTGTATCGGGCTTTCCTAACAGCCTGCGATGATGAACTGCTGATCGTGTCCTTTCTAAATTCTCCATGGTTAGGTCTTGCGTTTACGTAGACAATTCAGCTTTTTAGTGTATTGTAAGCACAGTCATTAGCTCCTGTGCTTTGCTAAGGAAAAAAAAATTAAAACAGAGTGTCTTCTTTTCTGCTTTGTTTTTTTTAGTACAATTAAGTCCAGCTTGGGTGAAAGGCTGAGTCTGAGGTTCAGACTTTCCCCAAGGAAATGGGAAGGTCAGAAACTCTGAATGTTAATACTTTTTTTGTGATGCAAGTTCATAACTGTCATGATTTTCAACATGTGGAAGTTGTTGGGAGTTTTGCTGTGTGCTTCAGGAGCAGGAAAAAGAAGCTCTTTTTAAGGGGTGCTGGGCTAACGTTGACTTTGCCTGCAAGACTGCGTTGTGAGAGCTGGTTGTGGAGCGGAGCTGTCCTGGTAATACTCCAGATTGGAGTATACCTCAGTGTTTCCACGTCCGTTCTCTCCCCGTGAACAACATTGGATTGACTAACTCATTCCCATAATTAATCAAAACCATGTTTTGCTGGTGTAATTGCTGAGCTGAATTCCAGTGTGACATTTCCATGGATCCTACTAAGTTATCTTGGAAGGATAAAGCTCATTTAATTGCCCATTTTGTTACTGCTGCAAGTGTCTTAATCTTACCATCTTGTGTCATCCACAAGATTTGCTTTCTGCTCTCAGATAGCAGGGAATCCTAAGAGTTCACATTTTTTATGTTGTTTATGTTAGGTACAGTCATTCTTGACCTTAAATTTCCATGACTGTCTGAACTCTGTGCCTTGATAGTTTTCAACTTGGGGAAGGTAACTTAGAAAAAGTCTACTGTCAGAGGTCTTTGAGGTGATGCTCCAGGTCAAGATCAAGTAACAGTTAGGTGTAATAGATATTGCTGATTGAAAGGAATCTGCCAGCAAAGACCTTTTTGCCACCGTTAATGCCAGAGGAGCTCTGTGTAGGACTTTGTGGGACTCTTGGTGACTTCCAGGCAGTTTCCGTTAGAGAGTAAATAGAGTATGCTGCCCAGAATGAGATGCTAAATATTCTGTTTATAAGGAACCAAAATCTTAGGTTAATGGAGAGAGTGCTGGCTGTAGGGATGTTCAGAATGGTCAAGAAAATGGAGAAATAAGAGGGGGGAAGAAAGACATGACAAACTGATGCAGACTTAAAACTTTTTATTTTATTTTCTCTGTATAGTTTTTAGAGTTCTTGACAGACTTGTGTGCAGCCATGAAATCAGCAGACAGGCAGCTTTGAACTGTGAAGTGGACGCACAAAGAATATTGATTCATCCGAGCTTTCACTAACCTGGGTAATAAAATACTTCTGAGTCCAGAATTTTAAATAGACAAGTTGTTCTTCAACCTTTTCTGCAATGTATTAATCACAAACTGGCTTTTCTTCAACAAAAGGCATCAGGACTTCTCTGTCTAGCAACTTTTTTTATTAAATAGATATGAGTGTAGTAGAAATCTTCCTTCGCTATGGCCAGGCTTGAAGTCCCTTCTATGCCCCTGTTCTGTCTAGTGCTGTTTATTTGGTTATCTGGAGTCCTTGGAGGGTGATTCTTAGAAAAAAAGAAGAAAAATCTGGAACACTAATGTAACTTGTTGCTGTCTTTCTTCTCCATAATAGCAGCTATTATGTGACTTTGCTATAATTTAGAATAATTTTTTTACATATATAGAAGAAAGACTTGTTTTCATTAATTTCCCCCAAGAAGAGACCAGCATCATCACGGGATGTTTTTGTGGGGTTTATTTATGCTCTGACATTGCGGGACAGAGGCAACGATACAGTGAGAAAGCAGTTTTTTCCTGAAGCGGTATAGGAACTCCCCTCTTCCAGGTTTTAGGCTGGTATCCCATGCTTTCTCATGCAAGGTGTGCTCTGAGCTTTACATCCAACAGTGCAAAAAGAGGTAACTGAGTAGACTTGTTTAGGTCAAAAATGTTCTACAGTTCCACACAGCTTTTCATCATCGATTGAAGGAATCGTGTATTTTACAGCAGAAACACACAATAACTATGATTTGTTCTGTTTCTCTGCTTCAAGTGAGTAATTGGTAAGTACTTTGAGTAAACTTTTAGATGGTTGCCAGCTCTGTGGTAGGAGGTTTTATCCAGGGCACCAGGATGTATTTCAGTGTGAGAAAGTGACTGGGAAGAGGGACTGAATGCAGTGGTGGTTAATGTGATACATTGCAAAATGTCTTGCAGGAAGGTTGTTTCTCCTGCCACTGCCACCAGTGGTACTTACCAAGTCACGCATCTCTCTCGGAGACCTGTTTTTGGAGTGGTCACTGTGCCACGTCTGTGGCACTCCCTTGGGCTGAATTTGGATAGTGAAAACAAGCTTTGCTTTCTGGATAGCCTACGCCCAGGAGTGTGGCTGCGTGGTGACGGTGCGTGCCTTTGCCTCTGCAGCAGAATTGGCCAAGTCTCTTCACAGTCGTTGCATTTTTCTGAGTACTGAGCATCCCTCCTTTGATTTGCCTGCCAGATGTTTCCCATTCAAGCCATATTGGTATCCATTACCACATTGAAAATTGACTTGAGGTGGAAATGAATATTGCAATTATATCATTTATTTTTGCATAAATTAGTGTCATTTTCTCTTAAATACCCTGCCATTTTGGACAAGTGTGGTTTATTAAAAAATAATAGTAGCAGTTTGAAAGCATCCTTTCCGAGTTCAGGGGAGAGCTTTTTTCGTGGCTTTTACACGTGTGGCTCCTGAAGCGACGTCCTGCCGTCGATGCAGAAATCTGAACATCCTCGGAGGGTCAGGCAGTGTCTGGCAGGAGCGAGCAGGGCGAGCCCCGCAGCCCTCGGCCTGTCCGCTGTCGGCATCCCAAGATGCCCTTTGCTTCCGTGCTCCAGCAGCTGCCCCAGGCAGGGAAGGAGAGGCGGAGGTTGAGTGGAGGGTGCAGAAAGCAAGCAGAGGGCACAGCTTTGCAGTGAGTTGTTGTTCATGGGAGCCTAATGCTAGCATACAGAGTTAAATCGAACTATGTAAAATCCTTAATACAGTACTAGATGTTTTCTTTAAGAATCATGAAGCATGTAACATCCTTATGTTCTCCAAAGGATTTGTTTGGCAGCCTGTTAGCATTTCACTGTGACATGACTGAAGGGGGAATAACCGAAATAACAAGGAGGGAGAAAGAAGGCAGCAGTCACCAAATTGGAATAACAACTTTGTAGCATAGTACTTTTGAACCTGTGACTCTTTTTTTTTTTTTTTCCCCTGGATGGGTAGCAGGGCTTAATGCCCTTGAAGACAACATTATGCCAGTCAAATTGTGATTGGTACTCAAGTAATTTTGCCTAAGGCTCCCAGTTGCTGCTGGATTTCAGTATGTCTGAGTTCAGTCCATGTAATCCAAGGCAATGTTTGCTCATTCACCTCGGTCTTCTGCAATTATCCAAATTTTAGGCCTAGAAGCATCTTTGCAGCTAATTAGGAGCAGCATGAAGTTGCAACGTAAATATTTCCAACAATGGGAAAAGAGATCTGTGCTAGAGGTAAAGATTGCTGCTTATAAAGAGACAGTAAGTAGTCAGGGTAGGAAAATAAAAGAAAGGGGGTGAACAAAGTAAAGGATTAGGGTATTCAAATAGCTGATGGATTAATGGGGCACAGTGCATACCTTTGGGTCTTCAGTCTCTTGATTTAAAAAAACAAAACAGCTTCCAGCTCATCTGTAATATTAGCTTTATACAGATACCTTTAATCCTATAGTTTCCATTTTCAAAGCAAACAAAGATGTGTTTGTTTTTCTTATAAGCCCTTTTCCTATCTTCCATGCAGTATTTTTGAAGCTAACGACCTAGATAGACAGAAACCAGAGGAAAGTGGAAGTAGGGTGCTAATGACAACTTGTCGAAGGCAGCTCCGAGCCACAGGCTGGGTACCCCCCCAGCAGGGGAGCATCCCTGCCCCGTCCCTGTGGAGGGTTGCCAAGGGCTGGCGTGGTCCCTGCACCTCCGAACAGGGACTCACTGGTGTATGGGCTACCCCAGACTGTGTGT
>WAAD01007759.1:229907-277746 GCA_013389945.1 Fregata magnificens
ATATTTTGCTAAAGAAGTAACCATTTTGCTATCACTGTTACAATTTTCCATGTGTTCAATGGAAACGGCAAACCTATGGCCGTCCCCAGCAGGCAAGCATCTCACCGCTTCAGAGTAGTCCCTCCCGGCACGTTGGCCTCTCTTGTTAGGTTCTGGGTTGTGAATGTCCTGGAGTGCCTTTGGGATCCCCTCTGTTTGGGAAAGGTGTTGCATTACAGAAAACGAAGATAGGACGCAATGCCATGAAAACGATACTAATATGAAAAGATGGTATGTGTTTTGTAGAGAAAGTCCAGAAAGAAGAGCGGTTGTAGGAAGCTGTGGGAAACCTTTCAGTGCTTCCCCAGTCCTCCTGCTATTCTCTTTTATGTTAAATGTTTTTTCTTGCTCTCAGTTTGCTGTGTTTTGTACTGGGACAGCTTTCTCCTCTTCCTGGCTTCCTAGCTTTTCCTCTCCCCTTGCCAAAAGCAGCAGCATTAGATAAGATTGCAGAACTGGCAGTTCCATGCAAAACATGGGGAAGGATGCCACTCCTCTCTTGTAAGCCTTTTCTGTGACATCTATGATTTTCAAAGTCTGCATCCTTTTTCTTTTTTTTTTTAATATCCTTAAAATTAATGCAAAGATTCAGTGCTTGTGTGCCTAAATGTCTATACATGTGTATGTATGCATTTACATATATATATAAATATAAGTACACATATAATCTGCCCAGTCAAAATAGTTTCCCAACACATCTGTTGCTGAACAGATGCTCTCTGTATCGGTCGGTTTGGCTGTTGCTGGCTTTCTGTGGTTGATGTTAACATGAATATTTGAAGAGTAGTGAAGATCTGATTGCTCTGGTATAATCTAATGTAATGCAGGAGAATCCCAAAGCTTTGACTTGCCTGGGGAGTGCCACCTACCCCTAAACCCATGTGCAGCTGAGTTCACTCCCTTAAATGAATGAATCAGCTACGTGACTTTGATCGCTGGCGCATGGCAGCGGATGTTGGGCTGTTTCAAGGGGGACGTGTACGCAGATTAACCTCTGTCATTTGGAATGCTGCCTAGCAATGGCATGTAGGAAGTATTTATAATAAAAAATTAAAACAATATGGTAAAATATTCAAAAAAGTGAAAGGTAATACAGGAGATGGGTTGTAAGAGTCTGAATTTTGCAATATTTAATAACTTTAGCCATATTAAGCATTTACTTGCCTAATTCCAGGATGTCTACTTCTAAAACCTTTAGAAAGTAATATTTTTATAAAAATAATGCAATTATCCCTTCCACTTGCATTTATAATTTAGAGATACTCCAACTGTTGTTAATTAAAAATCATTGTGTGGGTGGAGGAAAGAATATCAGTAGTCCTGCAGGTGCTGGTGGCTCAGGTGTGGTTCCTTATTCATGGATCTCCAGGAGCTTCACCAGGAAGAAGAAATACCAGCATCCTCACTTGATGGCTCCTCTTTGCAGGGGGAAAGTGTCAGAGAAGGGAAACTGTGCCACCCTGCTCCCCAGCGCGGGCTGTGCTTTGTGTCCGGGGATATCATGTGCATGCAGCAAGGGTTTGTCTTCTCTAAGTGTTGCAGCCATCTTCATGATAATAACTGCTGGGAGGCATTAGCCTTGGATTGGAGTTTGCCTCTTTTTTTAATTACTGTATGTTATATGCAGTGTGTGTGTATGTATATTATATACACCTGTTGTTCCAGACATAAATCTTGCAGATTTATCACTGGAAAAACACACACCCAACTGTAATATCTGCAAATACTTAGGTTTGCAATAATAATGTTTTAGCATAATAATTAACCAGCCCCTTCCCCCCCAACCCAATTATTTTATACAGTGCCTCAGCTGATTTAATCAGTGCCCTTTCTAGCAAGTCTGTCCTTTTTAAAACAAATGGATTTCCAGCAGGATCAGATTTTCTTTCCGACTCTTGTATTGCTGGTTTCTTTAGAGATGATTTAATCACTGTAAAACTGGTCTCTGTACTTGCCATTCTTGATTATGTTGCTACTTAACAAGCTGTATTAAATGCATGAAAAAATCAAATCAGAAAATTGAGCACTAGACAGTAACAAGGAAAACCTTTTTTTTTTTTTTTTTTCTTCAGTACTGTTGCCACTGATGGGAAGCATGTGTAATCAAGTTATTTTGGAATTACCTTCAAGCTGGGAGAAAAAGAAAACTTAGGATAATGGATAATTTGAAAGTAACTACATAGAAATGCCACTAAAAATGATGGCCCATAACTTTATCTTGTATGCCTCAGTCCCTGCCTTCTCAGCCTGAACTGCCTGTTTTACGGGTGCATGCAACGGGACCTTATTCATCTGGCGCCTGCCACAGCGTGGAGGTTTAAAGGTAGTTTGCGTGAAGTTAGCGCTGTGGAAGGGGACTCTCCTCCTTGCTCTGGTCTCAGCAAATCTTCCCCAGAAGCAGCAATTCTGGGTACTGCGCAGCAGATCCGACCCGTGGTGGGTACGCGGGCTGGTGGGCAGCTGCTGGTGCAAGTTTCAGGTGGTTTCATGACCCTAAAAAGTGGCAATAGCAAAGAAGAGCCGTTGCATGTGGCTATGGTAGTGTTCTCCAGGGAGGGGAGAGGGACGGCACCGGGCAGCCCTTCTAAATCACAGCACATCCCTGAGGATGAAAATTAGGTGCCTCTGAGGGCCAGAAACAAACATAGAGCTTCATCTTGATGTGGCTGAAGGCAACGGTGAAGCTCTTGGGGCTTCCTCGGTACATGGTCAGGGCTGGAGAACCCCAGCCTCTTTGGGCAGTGGGGTCTGAGCTGCTAAATATATATAATCCTGTCCTCTACCATGGTCCCTGTTGTGACCCCCACTTGCTTTTCTGCAAGGGGAAAGGTGTGCAGGGGGATCGGGTGCTCAGGGCTCACAGCTGTGTCCCCAGGGGAAGGGATGATGTAGAAAGACCAAGTCCCGCGTGCCAGGTAGGATGCAGGTGCATGGGCAAAGGTGGGCAGTGCTGTGCAAAGGCATCATTCTCCGAGCAGAAATGCGAGCGGCACCGTCAGGATGTAATAACTTGCTCACAAGGAAACTTTCTTTCTAATGTCCATCGTTTAATGGTTGGCTTACGCCCTTGAAGCGAGATGTCTTATATTCGTAATACAGCCAGGGTAATTTCATTCTAAAAGTACCCTATTTGATTAAGAACCAGCCATGAAGGCAAATATCAAATCTCCAGGTGCAAACTTGGCCTGGCAGGAGAGGATGAGAAGTTGCCATTAAGCGAGGCGGGGCTGAGGCATCCCCTCCGACCAGGGGCGCAGTGTGGCACGGCCCATTTGTCACAGCAGGAATATAAATTTGTTTTCTATTACTGACATGTATTTGTCCTTTCCTTTACTGCAGCAATAATTTCTTCAAAATACCTTTAAAAAAAAAAAATAAAAGGGAGTATCGAGAACATGAAAGTTTAATCTTTATTTTTTCCTAACCTTTACAAAATCTATTAAATTACTCTTGCAAGTAACACCAGCAGCCTTGCTCACCCTGAGCTGCGATGGCTTGTCAAGGCGCTCGTGAAAGGGGTGAGCTCTCCACCTTGTGATAGTCCTTAGGGCACGAAATGTTGGGTGCGTTTAAACAACAAAAAAAGGTGATGCAGTGTGGTAGAGAAGCATGGGAAACATTAAACTAGTCTTGTACTGGAGGTTTCTCTCTGCCACCACGGTCAGGGGGTGGGGGGGTGGGGTGGGGTTCACTCGTAAATTTTTACACTGCTATATAAAATATTGAGATGCTTTTGTGTGATGATGCAGCATCAAATTATCAGAGAAAGCGGAGGAAGGAAGGTGTTTTACATCAGAGATAAATAATTGCTTTTCTTGAAGGTTTGTGGTAAAGCTGTGTGCCTGGCAGCATGCTGGTGCCCGGGACAGAGCTGTAGGCAGGAGGCTGGGATTTAGCGTGCTTGTGATGGTGGTTTTGTGGAGCAACCTGTGTCCATTAAACTGTCCCCGTGGAGTGGTTGGGCACATTTTAAGCAAAGTGAGAGCAACCACAGAAAGTACGGAAATCGCCTGGCTGCTCACAGGGTCTCAGGCTGAAGGAGGGAGGAGAATGTCTTTTTATTTCTGATCCCTTCTGCAGGAGTTGGAAGCATTTTTCACGGGCCAGGTCACCACTAAGGTGATTTTATCTGGTATTTATCCCTCCACCTGGAGGATGTTTTTGCTTTTACCAACTAATAATCAGAGATTATTAAATTGGGGGTGGGGTGGGGCTGAAGGGGGTAAGAATAAGGTTATTTTTTGGAGTCAACTCCCTTCAGTGAACCTGTGCCTTTTAAAGTAAGATAAAATATTTACATTCTGTATTGCACCCAGTCGTAGGTCCTGTGCATCTGCCATAGTGAGTCACAGGTCTTGGGGAGCCTCTTGCAGTGTGTCTGTTTGGTGTCACATCTGATACGTGTAGCGGGGAAGGTAAGAGGGAGGTGGGGTGCTATGTTGGGAAGTTAAGTGTCATATTTACGTTTCCTGAAGCTATATAGGTGTGAAACCAGGCTGATAGCTGCTGAACTGCCCCAGGAGGACTGGCCTCTCCCTGCCTTCCTAGACTGATGTGTCCTGGTTGTATGGTCTACTCCCAGCCTTGCATTTGTGGTCTTGGCCCTGTTTCCACCCTGGAAGAAGCCACACAATGCTTCTGACCCTCTGTTAAACTGCTACAGCATATTTTTCTGTAATAAATTGGGGTGATGCACTAGTGCTGGAGGAGCTGATTCAGCCAGCCTTTGCAGAAAAAAAAAATTGGTTTTGTTGATTCTTTTATTTTCTTCTTTTTTAAAGGGAAAAACAAAATGGAAATCTCAAGGGAGAATGTGTATTTGTTCATCAGCCTTTTTAGCTCCTCTCTGCGGTGTTTCTTTTTCCCCCTGCTCCGTAAAAGCAGGCTGCCCCAGCCTGCGAGGATGCTGACCGAGGCTGCTTTAGTAGCAGGAGTCGAGAGGCTTGAGACAGAAATGCATGTTGTTGTTTTTAATAAATAAAAGTAGGAGCTCTAGTTGGAAACACCTGGGAAAGAGCATTTTGCGCCTTTGTAAAAAATCTTGGGCAGAACACCCTGTGAGTCAGTACCTGGGAAGAGGGCAGAGGCAGCAGTGCCAGGGGATGGCCTCCGGGGACAGCTGAGGCTGCCCTTAGCCCTCCTTTGAGATGCTCCATGACATTTCTTTGACTCCTTTGCTTTAGAGCGTGGCTCTACGGTTTCACTGTTTAAAGTGTTTTCTATATAAAAAGTCAAGCTCTGTGTGTGATGCTCTAGTCATTAAAAACTGGTCACCGGGAAGTTTGGCAGCAGCATGACCTGGTGGCTCCCCCTTTTCTGTTTATCATCATTCATCTTCACCTGCTTGCCTTCAAAATAAAGGGCTCAGAGTTATCCTCTGAGCTGTTATTGCTGTTTTACTGAAACGTGCTGTGTATGGACACACAGACATGTGCCACCATGCTGCAGGAGGTGTAAAAATACACATGTGATCACACAGCTTCTGTGCAGGATTCACCAGCCTAAAAATCACAGTGCTCAAAAGTTGGTGTTAGACGGGCAATATTTTGGAGCTCTTCATCAATGTGATGTTCACCCGGTAAAAAGCTGCTTCATGGTTGGCACGTGGAAACTGGCAGGCTGTAGGCTGTGGTTAAAAACACATTTATATCTATGTAAAATGTCCCTGGTGTTGATGCTTGACTATTTCTTAACTTTTTAAGCAGGGAAGTTAATAAATAAATTAGTTATTCAAACAAAGGTGCAAAGCGAGGGCAGTGAGCAGAGTAGTAGAGATTTGGAGATGGGTTTCTTCAGCCTGGTGACTTGCTCTTGAGTTTTGCGCTGCGGTCCTCATGTTGTTCTGAAACAGATAAAGGTGGGACTCAGCCATACGTACAAAGTGATGTTCAAACATTTTTTCCTTGTGTTGTAATTGAATGTCTATTTGCATCAGTCACGTATAGAGGTGTGTGGACGTACCCATCCAGGTCTCTCCAAGAAAATGGCTTTTCAGTGGGGCACCTGCAGTGGGCACAGGGGATGGGGCTCCTTCCCCGTCTCCCCATCTCGCCCCGGGAAAGCCGTCTCCCCGTGGCTTTCCCAGGGTGAAGAGCTGCAGGAGTGGAGCGGGAGGAGGTTGGGCTCTGCCCCTGCGCTTTTGCCAAAAGCGTGAATTGGCCCCAAACGTGGGAAGACACAAAGTCCAGCTGCCTCTTCCAGGAAAGCCGGCTTGTCTGTCTTCAGTGAATGGTGGGGGCCAAAATTAACCTCTAACAGAAGTAGGCACAACTCATCGCTGGTATCAATCACTTATTTATGGTGGTGACAGCTTTAAGCCCGAGTTCGTTTAAACACCACTCAAATCGATGATACGTTTTGAAATACAGTGCGGAACACATTCATAGAAAAAAAATCCATAAAGGGTTATTAAATGCGGAGAAACAACCTGTGGCTGGGGAGGTCCCTTGCCACGAGCCGCTGGGGGCTGGGGGAGGATTCTGAGAAATACGGAGAGCTGAACGACGGTACCTGTTCCAAACGCATCCCTGTTGGGCCCTCATTGGTGTCAGAGTCATCACAACAGGGCGAAGCCAGCTAGTATTTTTCACGTGCCCCCTTGCCGCCTTTCATGCCAGTTTTGGAGCTGCGTGTTCCCCAGACTCACCCCTACATCCCTGAGGTTTCCCCACACAAACACCTCTTTCAGCAGATTCCTTCTCTGCTATCAAGGGAGTGTTTACAGCAGCTAAAGCTCTTAAGTGCCTTGTCTAGGAGACTGATGGCAATAATTAAAGCAGTGCTTTCTAGCCCTCTGCTGCTCTTCTCTGAATTGCTGGGAAGTGGGAAATGGGGTTGTGCCAGCTAACAGGAACCCTGGAAATCCATGTTCAGCGATTTGGTGTGTATTATTTCTTCAGCTTGTTAGCGTATCCTCGCTACTGGGTGCAGGTACCTAGCTTGTGAAAATCTACAGGTAGGGGGGAGAATTGCCTGACAATTGTACATTGTGGGGTTTTTTTCCTTCTGTGCTGAAAAAAAGGTGCATCATTATGTGATGTAATTTAATCAACATAACCCCCCTGTGTGTTGATTTATAAAATGATGGGGAAGGGTAGTGGGATATTATCTTTTGGGAGAAAAAATAAATAAATAATGAACCAACTGATTTCTCCTGTGCTACAATTATGGATGAAATAGCACAAAACAGCATCCAGCTAAAAGACAGACGCAGAGATTGTGGCTGGTAATCACAGTGACACCAGGATGAGTTTTTCTAGAAGTGCTGTGAAATTGTGCAGTAAATTATGTTACACGAGATGTATTATTCCCTGGTTTAGTAAATAAAACCTCCTGACAGGAGGCCCCAGTGAGGCAGTGGCAGATAGCTTCACCGCCGCTCCAGAGCCGGGGCTCGGTGCAGTGCGGTGCGGCTCTGGTGGTTTGGGAGCAAAGTGCTCCAGGAGATGCTGCCGAGGGCTCGTGTGGCTGCTGTTGTCCTCTTTGCTGTTTTTTCCTTTGTCATCTCTTTTATTGTCTTTTCCCAGCTTATTCGAAGTCTGGTTCTGTCTTATGGTCCTGCATTGCCCATTCCTGTGGGCGAGCAAGGACCTCCTGAGCACTGCACGGCTGCTGCCCCAGCCAGGAAGTGCCCCATCTGCAGCTCATGGCCCATGCATGGAGAATGTCTTGCTCTCTGGTCCCTTCATCTGCCTGTGACATGGGCTGATCCCCACTCAAAGCCGTACCGTACTTGCAGCGCTTGGTGCCGGCAGTGTGCTTTTGCCCCAGCTGTCCCGGGCAGGAGACCAGAACTGCTACTTCTGGCCATGTTCGAGGCTGGATCCTAGGACTTGGTTTCTTTTCTTAACCTGGGAAGTGTGGAGTAACTATTGAAGAGACTGAACTAAGGCCACCAGGGTCTGACCTCTGGATAAAAATAAGACAATTTGTTCTGAAGGTAATAATGCAATGAGAGCATCCAAAAAGTCAGCTCATGCATGAAGCCCCAGAGTGCCTCAGGTGGAAGCTGCTTCCTTAGCCTCCAACGCCTGTATCCATTACCCAAATTAGCACTCAGCAGAAGAGGGGCTCTTCCCCCCGCTGTGCTCAGCGGCTCCTTGCTCCTACCGGGAGGGGGTAAGTGAGCAATCATCTGTCTGAACCCGTTATGTGCTGTCGTGTGGGTAATCCCTGCTGCATGTTGCCTCCCTAGCAGTAGGTGCTCTCCAGGAGCTGAGGGGTGGTATTACACTATCTTCAAGTGGTTTAATGATAGCATAAAAAATGTGATCAATATTCAGTTGACTTAAAATTTCAGTATTCAGTTGTAGTGTTTGATTACATGTAGCAGCTCTCTTCCACGCAAGAGGGAGGAGAGGTGCCTCTGCGCCAGAGTCTTGAGTGACATGATGCCCAGAGGCTGTTTGCTGCCAGAGGCAGATGTTGCTGGTGGAGGTAGCTGGTGGTGGGGCCATGACAATAGCAGTAGACCCAGACGATCCCTCAAAACTGGTAGGGCACTGTCTTTTGGGGCATCTAGCTGTTGCTCAAAGTTTAGAGGCTCTTTTTCTCCCTAAGTGATTGTATAAAGGGTATTTTTCTTCCTAAGCGATTGGCTTTTCCCTTCTACTGTTTTAATAATTGTGGAGAGCGGAAGGCCAACTGTCGACAAATCTGTGCAAAGTTGCTATATTTAGTTGTTGAAGACAAACTGCTCACAGGAGCAGCCAGGTGGAAACCAGTTAGCTGGGCTCGGCTGACCTGCTCTTTACAGGCCTACAATGTTTGAGTAGTCCACTTGGGGAGCTCCAGAAAGGCTTTTCCAGTCCTTCCAGCAAAGGACCAGGGTGGAGGTAGTGGTAACCTTGAGCCATTGTCTCCCGAAGGCACCTTTTCCCATGGGCAAAGCCCAGGCACTGCCATTGTCTAATGCTGGGGCAAAAAGGTGCCCCCCATGTCTCCGTGCCCCTTTGCTCCATAAGGAAGCCAGCGTGGCGTTCGGGAGGGTGTTCCCGTAGGGTCTCATCCCCAGGGCTTGGCTGTACCACAGGTGTGCGAATATCCCAGCCCTGCGGCGTCATGGGTGTTGCTTTCGTTATTTGAGCTTTGCTTTCTCTCACTCGGCAGCTGCACTGCTTACGGTGGGGTCCTTTTCCTTCTGTAACTCATCTCATCTGAGCAATCATTTTGGTGGTTACTTTTTGGCATTATTAAAGGTGCATGCTGTTCAGCCATAAGGGTACATCCATACTTTTCCAGAAAGTTCTGGGGGACTCATCAGGCCAAGGATATTCTTCCCATTCCATTGTAGACCTGGGTTATTTTGGCAGAAAACCATGTTTGGGAGATCCTGGCAGGGCAGGCTATCCTGAGGATAATTTTTCAGGCGCGGTTTGGAGGATCTCTGCCGAGGTAATAAACCTCTCATCTGTTTGCCTGCAAGCCTTGTGCTGCCCGTTCGATCCTCATTGTCTCTAATATTATACCCGGCAGGAATTAAAGATAGTGGTAACTTACCTTGCTCTGGCATCAGCACATCTCTAATGTTCCCAGAACAGACAGCGCTTGCTGTTAACATGAGCTTGCTGCCGAAGGACGATGCATCACATTGGTTTGGAGAGGCGAAGCACGGAGAGGCTGCTGGGGGAGGCGCAGCACAGGTGGAATCGCTCATCCATTTTCTTTACCAACCACAACAAATTACAGTGGATAACAGCGTGAATGTGGGTTGGTCTTACTCCCTTACTAGCTGCATCTCCCACTAAGCGTTCTGTCGCTGCATTATTACAGACCTCTTTGTGAGAAACCATCATGGTGTTAAGTGATCTACNGGACTCTGGTTTTATGGAAACCAGGCAATAACTATCCTTACCTTTTATACATTACTACACAAACCTTTCATCTACTCCGCTCTAAGGAAGATTTTCCCATCTAATACCCTGCTACCAAATACATTTTCAATGTAACCTAGGATAATATATTTTTTTACTTACTGTATTTTATGTTATTGTCATTTTTGTATGTCTGGTTGCATATAGTGATAGTCCGGTGAATGGGCATTGCACTGACATACGGGTTCCCTGCAACAGCAGTGTGCAGGAGCGCAATATCACATACAGAAGTCCTTATAGTAAAACTCTCCCATCAACTTTTCTTATGAAAGGCAAAATGACCCAAACCAAAAAACCCAAACATCCAACTAACCATCACCCAAAACATTTCATAGAGGATATTTTGAGTTTTGTCCACTGTTCTTGAGTTGGTATAAGATGGAAAAATTCATAAGGTCGCTCACTTTCCTCCTATACATATGTGATTTCTGTACATGAGAGAGAGCTGCTCAGACCAATGCAGGAGCAACAGGCAGAGCGGGGCAGGAGCAAGCAGAGATACCAGTGTTTACCTTGCTAACGCAATAAGCACGCTGCTGAATATTGTCCTTGTGTTCACAGGCACCATGTGCCTCGCTGCTGTGTAGTGCTGGCTCCTGAGAGGAGTGAACCTGAGAAATTGAAGCTTTTCTTATACATCTGTGACTGCACAGACCACATACTGAGTAAATTCTCTTATTAGTGTGTTCCCACATTGAAACCTTTGTGTGAGGAACTGATTTATTTGCTGCTTAAACGTGTAGAGCAGTAGCATATGTGAAAACACATGCAAGAAATGTAAGGTGTAGGTTGTGGTGGTGTGGTTTTTTTTAATGGGGTTGGTTACCCTCGTAATGGAGGACATTTGTTTACATGGTGTTCTGATAGCTCTGTGAGCTGCACGGGGAAAACAATTTGCCTTTGGGGACAAATGTCTAAAGATACATTAATTTTTAGTGGTGTTCATACCTGAGTCGCAGAGGGGTGGAAATTCAGTACACTGGCCCCCCTCCTCCCCCCGCCCCAAATGCTTCTGTGAAGCCAGCTAACTGCTGCAGAGGAGGGTTCGAATGGTGCCTCCAGGCTCCCCACTCCTTTTCAGCAAAACTCAGAATAAGGGGCAATACAACAGAGAAAAAATTGCAAGTGCTGGTGCATTTTGAGCTTGTGGATGGCACGTAGGGGGAATTTCCAGCCCCAGTGGCGCTGGGAGGGAGGGAAATGGCACTTTGCAAATCCCCAAGCAAGGAGCTCTCTGAGCCCCCAGCACTACACAAGCCCCACTTTACTAAGTGGGCAGCCTTGCAAGCCATCGAGACTTACTGTAGGTATTGGCTTTGTAATGTTAGGTGGCCTTTTTTTGGTATAGTTACTTTTTCTTTGTGTGTGTGTGTGTCACAGGAGAATGATGGAGATGTTTCAGTGTGGTGCAGGCAAGGTGGGTGCCTAACAGGGAGAGAAGCCAGCAGCAGTGGCTGTGCATGGCCGAGCTGTGTTGGCAACACTTTCTCTCATCTCTGTAGGATGGTCCAGGGCTCTTCAAAAGGCTAAATTTGGGAAAAAGTGACACAGCAGCAATTTAAGGACTGCCAGAGCTTTTCAGTGCCGTAGAGCTTTGCTGTGAAGTGACGTATAGAGACAAACGCTGGTCCTGGAGTCAGTCTAAATTTATCACTGTGTCACAATAGATAGTTAAATTTAAATGTGTGTCCAGTACTTGCCATTTCAGTAGGTTGCAGTCAGCTTGAATGGATATTACCTGAATAAATCAAAGAGCTGAATAGCATACCCATTTCTTATACAACAGAGCAGGGCATATCATCTGAGGGTGAAAGGAGTTGGTGCAGAGCCTCTGGCTGATGGTATTGTAACCACAGCTCAACACTGCAGTGTAAAAGAAAAAATTTTGGTATATTGTGGACTCCTCTGCTTGCCGCTGCAGTGTCTGAGCTGGTAAATTACTGTGATTGCATGTACAGAGATCACATAATCTGTTGAATGAATGCTGAGCAGCCATACCTACCATCATCTGCCCAGGCTGGCATTACAGTTCCCAAAATGCACGTTCTGTGGGTGCTGGGTCCTGGGTGCTGCTTTGTTTTGTTCTGCAGTTCCATTGGCATTGCTGAGCTCCATTAGCTAATGTCGGCTCAGGGGAAGGTGTGTGGAACTGGGTGGTGTACGTGCACCCCAGGACATGTCGTATGTCCACTGCAGGGAAAGGAGTGACTCCAGTTGTCTCTGCTTTTTGTGCACCAGGATAGTTCCATCCAACGTGGTGTGACAGTGTCGGACGAGGGAGGAAGTCTCCTTGCATGCTGTCTGTTCACTCTGGGTAGCCTTTTACTGCTTGCCGTCCTATCTGCTCATTGCTACTTTCCTACAAGATACTGAGAAACCTCTGTACTAAATCCACCTGATTTGATTTTGTTTGGGGAAAACAAACTGCTTCCCATCTTAGAGCTCCATCAGCTTTGTTTTTGCTCAAGTTTGTGGCTCTTCTTACAGACATGTGGGGAGATAATCACATCTCTGCTTTCCTCTTCTCTTTTCAACCCACCATGAATCTTCTGCTCCTGTCCTGCATCATTTGTTTCTTCCTCTGATTCTCCTCATTAGATAAATTGCAGCCAGAATGTTCTGTCAGACAAACAGTAAATTAATATATTGCAGCCCAAACTTCAAAAAGGAAAAAAGAGTTTAATTACAATGACCCACGTCCTCATTCCACCATGGTCAGTGATAAGATGGCTATTGACTTAATTGGGAACAAGGCACTGATCCCCTTAATTTTGTGTTGCTTCTTTATTATCATTAATAAATTGGGTTTCCCAATTTGTATGGCGAGCAGTCACGCTGGTTGGCCAAAACCTTATCTCTTTGTTGGTGTAATGGTTAGGGAGGTTTCACGGCTATCGGCCAGCAACCTCCTTGATTGAGTTGGTACAGGGATGTACCACCTCCATTGGGGGAAATCAAAAGAAACTCTGCAATATGAGATAGGAAATAACATACCGAGTGGGTATAAAATGCATTCATTTGGCTCTGATGTTTTTTTTAAGTTCTGAAGAGAAAGCCATATGGAGATTATATTTCTGTTTTATATATTGAAATGCAGAAGCTCAGGGGCAGAATTGTAAATGATGCAGTTATGAGTTGACTCTGCACTCATAGGTATGTTCCCTTATCTTGTTATATGGCTGCTCCTAGGAATCAAATATTTAAGTTTACATTGCACTACTTTTGATGGCTGGAAGCCGTCATTTTTTTAGATGATGCTATACATCAGGTTTACAGTTCTCCTGGTAGTTTAAAGGAAAGGGAGAACACGCTCTCATGACTCTCAACGAGACCTTAAAACTCTCTGGCACTCTCTTTTCCTGCAGGACAAGATATATTCTGGTCATCTACAAGCGTATGTTTTTCAGTGACTGCAATTTTTGGTGCTGTCTGGAAAGCAAGGCTACTTATTTTGATAGAGAGAGGGTTTCAGTCCTTCTTGACTTTAGGAGAAAAAAAAAGAAGAGAGCGCTTCAGTTCTGTTTTCCTCTTCAGCATATACACCATGTCATTATACAGTAAACGTGTTATTCCCTTTTGCTCCTGAAACACCTTTTCCTTTCAGTCACTCACTGTTGTGGAAGCGTTTCTGGCACTACACACTGCAGCATCTTTATTCTGCAAACAACAATGAACTAGAGGCAATGCTGAAGTCGGATTTGAAACCCTTCATTGAAAAAAGGAAAGGGCAAACTTTACACTTGTATGTTAGTGCATGAGTCATGATCTAAAGCACATCACAGAATGGATTTTTGTTTGTTTTTCTGTCGTGCATCCTGACTTTGTCATGGTCCCAAGGTCTGATGGAGTAGAGATGAAGCGTAAGTTGGGTATCTGGATGGCTTTTGCTGCACCTCATCACCTACCAGGAACGTCTTAGCACCTCTTTTTGTGCCACTTCTGGTTTTCCAAGTGTGTTGACCAGCTTTATGGATTTCAGGGCATCACAGGTCACTCTGGGCTTGCCTTTGCTGCCTTGGGGAGTTAAAATGAGCTGTGCAGGGTGGTACCCCATGGCACGGCAGCCACCAGGCAGGCAGCACGCCCGAGCTTGGGAGCACCTACTTATCTCTCACTGTGCTGTAGATTCAGACTGCACTATGGAGAAGTCATTTTGATTATTCAGAGATGTTGCTCTTGCTGCCAAAATACACGTACTTCTGTCTATGCTTTGGTTTTGCTTGGGTCTACTCTGAATATAAAAGAAATGGTCTGTGCAACTATGGCACAGATTGGATGTCTTGCCAGGGGAAGTGCTGTGTCCTCACAGAAAGCTATGCCCACTGAAGTGCTGCAAGAAGAGGAGGTTTGCCAGCTGAGAGGGGGCTATGTTGTGGAGGAAGAGCAATGAGCTGCAGCCACCGGTGCCTGCATTGCCCCACTGCTGCAGGTGATCAGGCAGCCCTGCGCAAGTCTGGCCCCAACCCCACTGTTTACTGCGGCTCCCAGGGTGCGTGGCTGCAGAATCAGGGCCATGTTGCAAACGCAGAGGAAATTGCTGATCTGAACCTGCCACGGTTTCCCTAAAGCTGCGTCCTACCCTGAGCTAAGACGTATGGCATCCTGCTGTCAGGGGACACAGAAGATCACCTCCATCGTGGCTGAACTTTGCTGCAAAACTCGCATGTCCATGACACTGGCAGAAGACGGGTGCTTGCATGCACCTCCTGGGCTTCCTCTGCGGCCGCAGCGTCTGGAGCCAGCTGATGTCTTTGTGGCCTGCTTGTCACCCTGAGACTAAACCAAGGGAGTGAGAGTGAGAGGAAATTAATAAATGTTAATATATGCTAGTTTAATTGACAAGTGCTGTTTTCATCAACTGCTGTTTGAAGAACAGACTTAAGTATGTTTGTAAGCTCAAACAAATGTTGGCTTTTTAAAGTTGTTGCACAAATACAAGGATCTTGCCGCCTTTGAAGAAGCTTAGAGCTGTGAACTGTTCAAAACCCCAAATGTATGGGCAAATAATGTGGCTGGAATTCAGTAATGTCTATTAAAGATAATATTTTTCTACTCGGTAGCTTAAGCCAAGCTTAAGCTAAGTCAGCCTTCAAATCCTGACTCATGCACCTTATTTTGTGGGTAGCTCCAGCACCGCAGCACCCAGCCTTCTATGTTATTTGGAACAAGCAGAAGTGATCTCCATCTCATTCCTGTTTTCATGTGCATGAATATGTTTTTACTGCAGACCTTGCAAAGGCTTCGCCTCTGGTTTGAGGAGTAGGAAGAGCTTGTTCTGCATGCTGCTGAGGGATTCTGGCCGTTCCTGCGGCTTTTCTCACCATCCTCAACACAGAGGAGTCTTGGGGCAATAATTATCACATGGAGGGGATGTGATCTCTGAAAGCAAAACTGAGAGTTATGTTTAAAAATATTTGAGAAAACTCCTTCTGCTTTCCCAGGGAAACCAGCTGAGACGTCCTTGCGTCCTGAAGCTCAAGTGACATTCACCTTAGAAACAATTTTTTAAATTATTTTTAGGTGAAATCAAGGCTGTTTCTGTAAATTAATTACACTTGAGAGGTAAAGTGCTACACAATTTAAAAGTTACAAACCAGAGCAGCTTTTCAAGATTGGTGTAGAAGTCTGAAGGCTGCGGACCTGTTTTTAAGTGTAGTCATGGTTACTTGGCTTCTGTCTTACAGAAAAGTTTGTGCCTAATCCAGAAGGCAGGTAGGAAAGATAAGACCTATTAACTCTGAGGAGTAGCTGGAAAACCTTGAACAAGTGTGCTTTGGGAAGCAGTGCATATTAATAAATAAACATGACTTCAGTAGGTCAGTTCATGCACAGCAATATGCATACTGAGCCTCGCCGCCTCTTTCTCTGCATGCAAACCCAAAATAGGCTTGTTTCTTCAGAGATGTAATGGTCGAGGTACAGGAATTAGGATGTCCTTGAGATCAAAGTGAAATCCCGGCTTGAAAGCAGGATATGAGGGTCCTTATGTTCTGGTTAATTAATTCTGGTGTTTTCCTATGGAAGTGGCCCTTTTGTTATTTCATCGGTAGCAAAATTAAAACGTGGCCCCTACTCAATAGCAAGAACAATAAGGTTGTTGTGATATGCCATATAGCACTAACCTTTCTTAAATATAACCACAGATTCAGATCTGTAATATTAGACATAGCATGCTGATTATGCTCTCCGAGACCTTTGCAAACCAGTTTTCTCTAATTGAGATATAAACTGGAAAAATAGAACGTCCTGTAGCTCTGATCTCCCAGGGAGACGAGACAAGCATCCCTTGACTCGCCATGAGGATGCTTGGGGTGATGCATGTATTTATGTAGCGCCTTGCACCCTCCACCCTGCCTTAACCAGGGTTTATTTTAACCTACTCAGGGTTCAATAGCGAGCAAAAACCTTTTACATGTGAAGCGGGGCATTGAGCCACCGCTGCCAGCTCTGGGTTTGGACTGACACGGGCTCTGTCTGCGCACAGACCGCTATTGATTTGGCCAGCACAGATGCCGATTCACGGGGAAGGGGCTGGCTAACAGCACCCATGGCTGTGGATTGTGCAGGAGTGCCCGGGGTTGGTATCCTTCCCCTCGGAAAAAATGGGCCACTTCAAAGGCATTTGTATATCAAACCCCAGCTGAGGGGCAGGGAAACAGAAACCCGAGTATGGGGTTTTTTTTGTTTTAAAAGTGTGCAAGAAGGGGGTTTTTGTGACTCTGGGCAGCTTAATTTCACTCCCTCCCCCCCGCCCTTATTAGTGCATTTAGCAAAGTTAAATAAAAATGCAAGAAGCTGCTGGATGTGGTCATGCTGTGTCAGACATTTCAGGCAGCCCCGGCTGTGACCAAGCGTAGCTGCGAAAATCTAAACTGGGCAAAGCACCTCCTCTATGCAGAGACTAATGACATCTCTCAAGGGTAGTAATTTTCGAGTTAATAATCCCATGTAGTTGTTTATTTTTATCACAAATAACATCACGAAACCTTAGAAGATACATCAACCTCATTTCCTTGGTGCTTTGACATTCAGGATACGGAAAAACTAGGAGGTGGAGAAGGAATCGGATACGCGTGTTGCTTTTCAGGAATCGTAGCTTTTCTTTCTTTCATTACATATTTATGTTAAGTAAATATTCATTATGCATAAAGCTCTTGTGGCCAAAAGAAAATCTTTACGAAAGAAGGCAATAGAAATATTAGATGGTCTTCTAAAGTTTGTAGATAACCCAAAGCCGCGGTGCTAAGGTATTAATTCTCGTGTAAGAAGAGGTAAATTGGAGGCTGTGGACAGTTTCTCTAAATGCACGGGGAGGGTCTTATTTCAGTGCCTGAGGGTGATGGGGAATGGAGAGGAGCTGCCATCTTAGGAAGATTTTGACCATGCTTCCACCAGTAGAAAGGAAGCACAGGACCAGGTCTGGAAGGCGGGGAAGGTGCGGTTTACGTTGCTTGTTGCCCACAGCCTTTGAGGCCAGAGGATAACAGAGTAAGCACTGGTGTAAATTAAGCAAACAGGGTGGTGGGAGCCCTTGAACAAAACAGCGATTAAAATTCGGAGGCTGGGAAGGGTCGTTTTCATCTAGGGCAGCCCAGAGAGCCTGTGTGGTCTCCTGGGTGGGGCTGGTGGTTAAAGGGGGCGTTTGGGAGGAAGAGCGAAGAGGGAGGGACGCAGGCAGCACTCTCGGGAGGGCTTTCAGGAAAGCAGAGCAATGCGCAATATTTGGGGGGTCTGATAAAAAGAGAAGTGAGCATTAGGACTATAAAGCTTGACAACTACTAACAGCCGCCTGCCACAAGTGCTCTGCAGAGAGCCGTGACGGTTATTTTCCCACTGTTTTTTATTTGTCGTTCCAGAAGCAGGAAGGCAATGCCCAAGGTCTAATGCAAAATAAAACAGAGCGGTTTTTGATTGCGCTGCACAGTCAAGTGGAAAAATGCGATAACTGGGACTCCAGTTTAAGGCACATCTGAGCCAAAGCAAAGAGGAGCCTGGCTCCAGGTTGTGTGGCAGAGCCATCCGGGCTGCCTTTGGGAGGGGAGCTGAGTGAGGTCTGCTCAGCAGCCTCCAACAAGGAAAGTTAATTGGAAAAAGTGAATTTTTTGTAGACTTTAGAGTGGCTGTGCTGTTTTGAATGTGCCTTAAGTGTCTGAAGTTCAGCTTGTTAGGGTGATGGGCTGAGTCATATGTCCTTTACTCACAAAAATTGCTGGGGCTCATATGAGACTAACTGTGTGTCAGATATATTACCTAGGTGAAGAAAAAATTGGCAGATCAAATACTAGATTCTTTAAGAAATGTTGGTAGGGAAAACTTGCCATATTTTTTTCCTTCCTCCAGCACTGAATTAGTCAGGATGCCTGTGAAATAAAACTGAGTCACAGTGTTTACTCCCCGTGAAAAGTAATGCTCTTTTTTCCCCTCCCTGAGGTTATGTTTTTCAAAAGGCCGATGTGTGAGCATTACTCGCTCCTTCAGCAGCTCGTGGCCCTGAGCGTGGGAGTGTGTCGGCAGTAACGGCTGGCGTGACGGCTGGGGGAGACGGGGGCTGCTCTTCCCTCCGATGGCTGCCCATCGCCCTGCTGCTGCGCCTGCTGGCAGCGCAGTGGGGAAATAATGATGGAAAGAGAAACTACTGGCCGTGAAGGCTCTGGTTAGACTTTGAGTAACATGCTTTATTTACCGATTTTGGTATAGAGATAGTCGGAAACAGCAGGAGAAGCAATACGCTCTTCCAAAAAGATAGAGAAGTCTGTACCTGGGGCTGGGAAACCAGCTGTGCTCCGGGAGAGGCTTCCCAGCAGGCAAGCCCAGCCCAGCATGGTCGCCTGCTCCACACACTGCCGCGGCTTCTCTGAAGAATGGTGGCACATCCCCGTTCGCAATGCAGTACTACTTTGAAGTTTAAAACCCTGCTCAGACATGAAAAATTTTGTGAGTTGATAGGCACCAGCAATATCTGGCTAGTTGTGCTAAGCTGATGCTCAGAATGAGGGGCAGCATCAGAACTGGGCCAAAAATAGGGATTTTTTTGAAGGACTTCTTTGGAAGAGAAGTGGTGCAATTACCAAAAATGAAGTCAGAACAAGGGCACGGTGCCCCAGCAAGGGCTGGAGGGCTTTTGCAGCTGTGGTCTCCCAAAAAGTTCTGGACTCAGCGGCTCCTGGAGAGAAACAAGGTGCTGTGTATGGAGGCTTCCCACCACCATGGGTATTTGTACTAAAGGCATGTGCTCTCCTCTCAGCAGTCTTCCTTTGTTCCCCATGTTAAATTAGTACAATCATGTCTACAGCACGTCTTGCCCTCTCATGTGTTGTGCAGCGTTACTTTAGTCTATGCAGAAATTCAAGAGAACAAAATGCAGTATTTTTCATGAATTCTCCCTGAAAAAATATTATCCTTTTTTTTTTGGCAAGCTACCTTGCAGGGATGCTGAATCCTAAGCAGTGTTTGTGGGTGAGGCAGGTATTCCCCAGAGGTTGACGTTTTTAGTATCACTCCTATTCTGAGCACCCAAATGCCCAGAAAACCAATGAAGCCCAAACACATTATGCAACTGCTGACCTTGATCAGGTTCAAAATTACCTTAAACATTAAACAGTAGCAAGTGTGACTTTTATTGTGGGAAGTATTTTACGCTGCATTCAAGCATGATTGCTGTAGTCTGGGGTCCGGGTTTGACTTTATTATGCTCCAAGTCTTTCAAGTTAATTTATCAAAATGACATACAGCTCTGGGGGCAGCTCTGTGGTATATGATTGACTAAATAATACTCTGAATTTCTGAAAGGCTTTTAAAGTTCACTGCTTTCACACCAGGTGTATTTGTTGTTCTAATGCAGGTCACTTCCTCTCGTAGTTGCGCCATCCTCCAAGCAGAGCCTAGTACAAACAGTTTCTAATGACATAAATTGGATTGCAGGGTCGAACAGCCATGTCTGAAAGGGTTTGTTTTTTTTTTTTTTTTCTTATCCAAATGCTATCAAGCCAGCTGTTTTGTTTCCTTTTGACACACACATCCACTTTCAGGTGCGATTAACAGATTAAATGGCGAATTTTGGTAAGAGGTTTGGAGGCAGCCATCGTTTTGTGGAGTGGCTGCAGGCATCGTAATATCCTTCTTGCTTGATTTGAAATTCAACCGTTGCTTTCAGTGGAAAATGAAATAACTTTTTAGACCTTTTAAGTAATACAGCACGGTAATTTTAATTGTTTGCTGTTCCTGGCTACTAATGAAGGAGCATGAAATTTGAGTGTCCCGTTACAAGTGTATTTCAGAACAGTGCTGAACAGGAAAGGTTGAAGAGGAGATCTAGCCTGGGCAGTGCTGGTTAGGGCAGCAAAGCGAGGACACTGACATTGTTTCAGGATGGGGCTCATTTCTGTTTCTTCCCAGGGAACATCGGTGTTTCTAGTTCATTAAGTTCCAAAACAGGATTTTAGACAGAAATTCCAGTTTTTGACAAGTTTTTTTTCTTTACACCTAAGAAAAGACAAGTTTCCTATTGTATTAGGGAATCTGGCAGGAGTTTATTCTCCTTCCCCAGTGGTCTGTGGTTGTTATTGTACTTTGCTAAGCAATGATATAGTCATATGCAGGGATTTCTTCCTTCCAAAACCTATTTTCTAATCTTTTTCTAGCAGCCCACCTCAAAAGAGAATATCTCATGAATGTGCCAAGGGCTAGGTAAGGACCAAAGGGAGTAGAAGGTCAGAGAAGAGGCATCTCAGGAACAAAGTAGATTAGATTGGGGGAAAAAAGTGGAGAACAGGCTCAAAGGTGTGGAGGAGAAGTGGAGTTGTCTGAGCCACTATTTCCTTTTTGTTCTAAAGCAAAATTCACAGCCCGGTGTAGATCACGTTGTGCGTTATGTGCTCTATTAGCAGACAACGCGCTGCAAGCATTGGCCGTGTACCATCAAAGGTCGACACAGCTTGATGACTGGGTGAACAGCTGTATTGCTGTAACAATTTCTATTTCAGAAAAGATAATGAAGCATTTGTGAAGGCTTGAGAACAAGGTTGAGAGGAGAAGCTGTTCACGCCAGTGATATGCTGAGCAATAAAGGAGCTTGGGGTACAGTGACATGCTGCTTTCAAACCTACCCAGAGCCAAAATGAGGTGCTGAGAGTGCTTGGCACTAGGACATGATCGTTTCAGTTTGGAGGTCTGTGATCATATGCAAGGTTAACTTGGAAGTGAGACAAGGTGATGCGATATCATCCCTGCCCGAGTGAATGCGTCCAGTGTTTTGTAACCTCAGCATGCATACAAAGCCAGAATTGCTATCACTTGTGAACAAATAAATGTGCTATAAATAAACTAAACAGAAAAATACAAGCTCAGTAAGAATTGCAGGAGTAGCTCTTGAAGACCGTGCATGGAGATTAAGCTGGCTCCAGCTGACATTAATAGGAGGGGTGTAGTAATTCTTTTCATCCCTTCTAATTGCAGATGCTTTTTGAGATATCTTGATGAAGATTTTTGCAAACCTCCCGAGGGTGACATCTGCTCCTGGTAGGAGGCTCCAAAATTGTAGGTTTCGTTTACTGCAACTGTGCACTCTGTAGAGTCTGCTAAATCTTGCTTGCTTAGTTGAAAATGGGAAGTTTTAGTTTGGTGACTACAGAGAGTGTGGGATTGGTGATGTAATCAAAGGAGCCATACATTGTGTCAATCACACAAATGTCTCTGTCTCTGACCTCTTTTCAAGCAAATTTTTCAATGTCTGTGCCTGCCATAAGTCTAAAAGTCAGTGCCCCGTGACATGCTCCATTTAGGATCCTTTGGCATTTGCACTGTCTGCAACTGCTGTAGTAGATTAGAGCGTATGCTACTCAACCGGGGAGTGGGGCTAATCTGACAATAAATGTGTATTTTAAGTGTACTGTTGCATTGCATTAATGTTGTTTATCTTGTGATGTTAGCCTTGCATTGGCACATGACATGAGCGATCTTAATGATGTGTGAAAGGCAGGGCTTTTTAAGGGGCCATGCTGGTGCAAAGTTGAGTGTGGTATAATTAGAGCAGTATCTGGTCTGCTGATAAAATAAAGGCAGCTAATTGCCAACATTTTAATTTTCTTAGTCTCTCTTACTCATCAAAGACTTCGCTCAGCTTGGTGAACGTATCCCTTTCAGGATAAGGTAACTCATGTGAAAGCATTTGCAAGATTAATTTCCACTTACTCTCAAGAGAATTGGGGAAGTTAAAACAACCATGTATGTTCTCATTATTTTTTCGGGCCTATTTGCCCGCTGGGGCTGATTCTAAGATGCAGAAGCAGTAGGTAACGAAATTGTATAAATAGAAAATCTTCAAACTGTCAAAATATAGATGCAGAAGTTGCCTCACCGAGGGAGGAGGGTGAGCTGAGCCATGCCTGTGGGGACTCCAGGGAATCAGTGTCATGCATTACTCACACCAAGATGAGCCTGTGGGTGATTCAGCATCACAGGGTACCGAAGCCAAGCGCCGAAAGGTGTAGGCACGTGGAGCAGGACAGGCGGCTGCTCATGCTCGCTGGGGGCCAGGAGATGTGGTGCCAGATCAGGGGAGTGATGCTGAGATGCAGTGACGGCCACCTCCCGTTGACACCCTATAGGCAGGCTTGACCTCTGGTTTTCGAGAGAAAATAACGTACGGCACACCACCGTGGAAAAGCTGCCAAGCTGTAGCAATGACAGGTGCAGATAAGGAGGCTGAGTGAATGAAGCCTCTGTTTTTTATGAAAAAACCATGCAGCGTGTTGAACAAAGCCAGCCTCTTCCCACATACAAGGCCCATTAGGAACTTTTCAGCTATCATTTATTTAGACAGGAAGTATATTCTCCTTTTACAGTAATTTATTGGCCGATTTATAAAGGTTGCTAGTTAAATTTGTTGGAGTGGGGGGACTGAAAAATGGAGATGAACAAGCACCTAACTGAAAAGCCAGCCCTTCTCGCATGAACCATGGTCTGTACTGTTTTCCAAACAGGAACGTTAATAACAGAGTCAGTTATTCTGGTTTGTTTTTCTTTCAGCTTACTGGAAGCCACGTGGTTCCTGTGCCACTCCACATACTCTTACGAGATTCCTGAATCCTCTGCTAGTTGATCAAAATTTTGAAGTCGGTTAATGTTGCAAATTGAGAGGATTCATAAGCTTGGGTTTGAAATCTGTTTAGAGGCATAAATTTAGTAGGCTGAAGAAATAGTGATTATACATAGAAGAGTACTGTTATGTGGATCTCCATGGGTTTGTAAAGTCAGTCAATTTCTATGGAAATAACCTGGCATTGTCAGCATCTTCCTCCAAGATTGATACTGAGTATCTGTTATTTATTAGATATTTTTCTTTTATTTAAAAAAAAATTAGAATATAGGATTTTTGCCAGCCTGTATCACATTTAAGTCTATTAAATCCCCTGCATACCTTGTCTCTCTCAGAGGCTTGGAGGAAAGCGTTAAACCCGTGAAGCTGACGTATAAGATAATATGGCCATAGGCTTCACCCTGATCTCTAATAGCAAGAGACTGCTTTTGCCACCAAGGTTTACAGTTTAATATCACTTCTGAGGTGTGCTGTCATTAGCCATGACTTTGGAACTAAATCCCGTGTCTTGTTTTATCTTTGGGACACTTTGAGGGCTTACAGTGTTTATAGGCTGGAAACCAGAAGGTTCGTGGCATCACAGGGATTGCAGTTACTTCAGTGCATTAATTCTCATGCTCTGTCAGCTGTAGTGAGACAAGGCAGACCTCCTTCACTTCTACTGCACTGCTACCGTATGAAACACCAGAAAAACTGAATAGAGCCTATTCAGTATTAGTAAACTTGGTGAAAATTATGCTATTTTTAGTAGATGCCACTTAATTTGTTTCTGCAAGATGCTAAGTTGCTCTCAGCTCTCCATATTATGTAATGGTGCCATGAAAATTGATGTTGTGAACTCTTTGGGTCATCTTTCAGACCTTGTTCTGTGATCTCTGCAGACAGTTTCCTTCATAAGGGCCTGTGTATGCTTTACCCATCGTCGGCTCTGCTGAGCCACTGGATATGTCGAAGAAAATAAGAAGAAGGGTCATAGAGTATTATGGAGCGATATTTTTTGTCCCTGTGGAGCCCACATTACAAATCTCCCATCCCTGTTCAATCTCTTCGATTGCAAGAAGAGTAAGAGCAAGGATCAAGTCACTGAGGAGGGGAAACCAAGTTTGAAATTGTGAAGACAACTTGCTAGGAGGCAAAAGAGGGGCAAAAGTTTAACTGGCTTTAAAGTGGAGCTTAGCGTTCAGGCTGTGTGGATCGGGGACTTTCCTCATGGGGGGCAGCAGCCACAGCTGATGGCACCCCTCACTCTTCCTCTCCCCTGGAGAAGCTACGCTTCTCTGTGCATGGTGTGGTCTGTACTTCTCGGTCTTAGTAAAAATTAAAGTTCAATCTGCCCTTATAACCCCAACATAACTGAGTAGGAGGGGCTGAAAAACAAAACCTGGGTAGAGCTGAATGAAAATTTTGTGTGTGGGATGTGGACTTCTGCAGTGTTTAGTAACAATAACAGACTGGAAAATAAAAATAACCAACTTGTGTAAGCTAGCACCTGTGACAACTATAATTTTTGGTCTGGGCATGAGATGATCACCGTATAACAGGCCTTAACTCCAGTTTCTAATTTTGTAATTCCTAAGTAATTGTAACTGTCAAGTGAGCTCAGTGTAAGCTATTGTATAAAACCTTGCAACATGGCTGGCAAAGACGTCTTGACAGTGCCAATGGGTGCCGGAAGAGTAAAGGATGTCTAGCTGTTGCATCTCTTATATCTGCTTCAAACCTCTTATTAACCTTCCCATAATGGATTGTCAACTGTTCTTATTCAGGAATGCACTTAGGCTTGTGCTTGGGTTTGAACACATTTGCAAACCTGACTGAGCTCTGTAGGAATTAAACATTGCTTAACTGCTGTGCTCAACTGAGACCTTGGTTCAAGGGCCACCCTTTTCGACCCACAAGTTTTTCCTCCGTGGTCAGCTGTGATGATGATATGTCTTTGATTCCCACCCCCAACAAATGCCCTATATCCCAATACAGGTCTACCAGACTTCTTGTTCCAGGTGTACCTCATTCTTTCTCAGCTCATAGAGGCTATGGTCTTTCAAGAGAAGGGACGTTATCCTCAAACTTGGGTCTTACTGATGCCAGTGAGGAGCCCTCACTGGTATATGTGGAAGACTTTTGCCCACAAACTTTTGTTTTTGGCTACCATCTGTGAAAATTTTTTATATATATATATTTATAAACACATGTATATGTAAGATATAGATATACATGTATTCATTTACACATATTCATATGTAAACATCTACATAAACATACATATATATGTATACATACTTGTATGTATACGTATTGTTGTTGCTTGGTGAACAGCATCTCTTTGATATGTTTCTGAGCACAAGGGCTAGAAATGTCCACTCCAGCAGGTGTCTACTTGGAGAGACTTAATATGCAGAGGCTATAAATGATATAAAAAGTGTTTGTTGTTAAACTGTGATAAACTTAGCTACAGGGAAGCAGCTGGTGCTTTATTGCCTATGAGTTCCTTTGTGTTTCCCTAAAGCTCTAGCCAGACAACGGCACATTTATAATTTTTTAAAATTAAATGTAGAGTAGAAAAAGCCATGTTGGATTTGAGACGCAAGGCGCTCCAGCGGGATTGCTTCTAAGTCATACAGCTGGTTACCCATCGACTGAAAGCCCTTCTCCCTCCTTTCATATTCTGTGTTTGTATGTCTTGATTTCCTTGGGAAAGGGCAGTGTAAATGAGTGATTGCCACAGAGCAGCTCTGCACCTTCAAGAAAAATGGATAAGCCTGGAAGTGGAGATGCCCATTTAAAAACTATTGGTGATTCCCTTTCATGGATGAGCGGTGGCCATGGCCACTTGCACTCAGTAGTTGCTAGTCTTAACCATTGCTGCAAGCCCTCTGCAAAGTCTCCCGTTGGAGTTTGGGACTGCTCATATAAGTATGCAGAAACATCCGTCAGCCCAGAAACGGACATTTTGGTTCAGCAGAACAATCTGCATAATTACCTAATTCCATCCAGTTTGATACTGAAGTCATTATGTTTTATTTGAATTCTTATATTTAAAGTCAGTGTATTTCCTCTTTGCATTTTCAGTAAGCCACAGATTTTTGCAGTGTCCACATATGACTACCTGGTAAAAGCCCTTGGCTGTGGCTCTTAAACAGAAAGACAACATATTTCCAGAGGCATCTAAATATCTCCCAATAATTATAAAATGTGAACTAACAAGTCTACTGGTGTTACAGGCAGCGGAGCGAGGCGCAAGCCAAGTGGTTGCCCAGACAGTGAAGGCAGCATTGGAGGAGCTGGGAACCGGTCCTGCGCCCCTTGAGACACAAGTTGATGCTGTGACCATGCTTACATTTTTCCTTCCCTCACAACTGTGGGACAACAGCATGAGCTGGATGTTTTCCACTAAAATAATCAGAAGTGAAATGGCTTATAACATTATAATTTAAAATATCCATCGGTAGGTTGGAGTTGATGTGCCTGTGTTAGCACTGTGTTGTCTTAAGCTGCCTGTAGATCTGAGAAAGATGCCATACTCCTAACCGTGCAATGGCTGTCTCATCTCTGGTGGCCTTTTATCCTTCTTGTATTTCTGCTATAATGATAATATACTACGGACAGTCTCTAGTTTGTTACTATGATTTTTGCCTTTATTGTTAGGTGGAGAGCTGACTAGCACAAATACATATTTGATGCAAACCTCCTGGAGTTGGACTGAGGAAACTGCAGTGTTTTCATGAAGAGATACAAGGCTAATGTGAGGAAGAGGCAGCATGTTGGTTGTGGGAGTCGTGTGTCTGAAACCCACCCTAAAATGAATATTTAATGGTACATCTTCACTACGCTGCTGGCAAGGTCTGGAAAATGCTCTGTCTATTCCAAATTCAAGATCTGCGTGGACATGTCCTATAGCCTTGCTAATGCCTCTTCGAAGGCAAGTAAGAGGCCAGTACTGGTGTCTATAAAGTGCTATGTGTGAGTGGGGTGTGGCTGGTATTTTTGCAGTGGGTGGCTGTTGTGGGGCTAGAAATTCAAGTGGGAGCAGGGCTAGGCAGACAGACTGCTCTGACTTATCCCGAGTAGTTGATGGGATGCATTTTCCATGCCAAGCTCCCTTTTGCAGCCAGTTCAGCTTCCTTGTGTAAGGGAAAAGGCTGGAGAAATAGTGGTTTTGTCACAGAGGTGATGATGGGCCCTTTTGGGTGACTGGTGTTCAAATATACGTGCAGTAGGGTGAAGCCCTGGTCTCAGCTTGGGGCAATTTCTTTAATTGGTGGGGTTGGAGAGCACATAAGTCAGCCCCGTTGTACCCGGAGGCCTTAGTTCTCAGGTTGGGAGCAGGCCAGGAGATGTTCCGTAAAAGCATGGAAAGACTTCACTAACTTGCTTTGTGCTTTGAAGCAAAGGAAAATTGTCCTGGAAAGCAGGGAAGGGTGAAATGGGAAGCAGACTTGCTTGGATTGGAGGTAGGTCCCAGCAACTATGGAGCTCTATGGGCAAGTGGGAGGTAGTTGCAAACCTGAGGAAGAGTTGGTTTCTTTTTTAACTTGCATGGTCATGGATTATATGTATTTCGTGGTATGGTTGCAGAAAGCTCGCCTGTGCTCTGGAGTGTAACTCATGGGTGATGAAACTGGGGGCAGTGGTAGAAATGACAGCAAAACTTAAGGAATCCCATTTCTGGTCTCTAGCTTTGCAATCTATCAGCAATAAAATAGAAAACAAAGCCCAGCAAATCAAAACAACTTGCCTCAAAGTACACATTTGCTGTCGACTAACTTCATGGACAGGTTTTTCTCTCTTTCTGAACTGGCCCCTGCATTAAACTTTTCTGAGATCCCTTATTGGCACTCGGTTTGAAGTCTCAAGGCTCAAGTAATTTTTTTCTGCAGTAAGAAATGGCAGGCAATGCAGTAACCTTCAAAACATCTGAGTAACACCAGTTCTTTGTTAGAAAGCCATATAGCTGAAACAGCTTGGCCAAACTACCTGAAGTCAGAGTGCAGACAAA
Organism: Fregata magnificens; assembly: GCA_013389945.1. Classification (NCBI taxonomy): domain Eukaryota; kingdom Metazoa; phylum Chordata; class Aves; order Suliformes; family Fregatidae; genus Fregata; species Fregata magnificens. The sequence continues at coordinate 257,911 of WAAD01007759.1, forward strand.
AATGTGATTGGTCACAACTCAAGTTTTATAGGTGTGTAAAAAGAATGGAGCTTTCTCTGATGGGTTTTAAACGCTGTGGTGGAGTGAGTTAACTGACAAGTTGTGTTGGTACTACAAAGCCAAGTGTGGAAGGGGTGAGTCTATATTGAAGTGCATTTGCATTTTGACCAGCTGTGAGTGAATGTGCACTCAGCTGTGTATGTGGAAGTGTGATACAGAAAAGGTCATCCTGAAGCCATTTTTAAGGAGAATCACGTATGTTTTGAGTAGTAAATTGAGGGTTTCCCTATTATGAGGCAGTGGTCAAAATTAGGAGGCAGTGTTTGCCTTTTTCTTTGAACAAAACTGGGGCTATGGTGGTAAAAAGGCTTTTACACCTGGGGGTGCTGGTCGACAGCCGGCTGAACATGAGCCGGCAGTGTGCCCAGGTGGCCAAGAAGGCCAACGGCATCCTGGGTTGTATCAGGAATAGTGTGGCCAGCAGGAGTAGGGAAGTGATCGTGCCCCTGTCCTCGGCACTGGTGAGGCCGCACCTCGAATACTGTGTTCAGTTTTGGGCCCCTCAGTACAAGAAGGACACTGAGGTGCTGGAGCGTGTCCAGAGAAGGGCAACGAGGCTGGTGAAGGGTCTAGAAAACAAGTCTTATGAGGAGCGCCTGAGACAACTGGGGTTGTTTAGTCTGGAGAAGAGGAGGCTGAGGGGAGACCTTATAGCTCTCTACAACTACCTGAAGGGAGGTTGTAGTGTAGCAGGTGTTGGACTCTTCTCCCAAGAAACTAGCAATAGAACGAGAGGGAGTGGCCTCAAGTTGGGTCAGGGGAGGTGTAGATTGGACATCAGGAAGAATGTCTTTACCGAAAGAGTGGTTAGGCATTGGAACAGGCTGCCCAGAGAGGTGGTGGAGTCGTCAACCCTGGAGGTGTTCAAAAAAGGTGTAGACGTGGCACTCCAGGGCCTAGTTTAGGAGTCATGGTGGTGTTAGTTGATGGTTGGACTTGATGATCTTAGAGGTCTTTTCCAACCTTAATGATTCTATGATTCTATGAAAGAAGGCTGTCTAGTTGAGTCCTCAGTTCTTGCAAACAGTTGCACCATGTAATTCCATCTGTAAAATTCATTGTGCCCTGCCTTAGACTGCTAGGCTGCCTTTTTTGCATTCTCTGGGAGGACAGTTCTGGGATTCCTGGGATGTTAAAAACCCCTTATTTCCAACCTGAGTCTACTCTGCCTACATTACTCTTGTTTGTTCTGGTGCCAGCATTGTATTAAACAGGTTTGGTTTTCTGGTGGGTTTTTTTGCTTTGTGGAAGTATATTCTATCTCCTTGGTAATGTATGTGCAGTAAACAACCAAATGCCCTCTTAAGCTTTATTCTCTGAGGCAAAATAAGTTTGTGACTCTCCCTTGTGAAAGTGGGCTCCCTGGTTACCCTGCAAGCCTGTCTCTCAGCCTCTTTCTGTTTGAAATCATCTGTACAGAGGAAGTTCCCATGGCTTTCTCACCAGGCACTAACACAGATCTTTATCCATCTCTGAAGAGACCATGCTTGCAATGCCGCCTGGCTGCCTCATAGCGTTTTCATGGAAAAAACCCAACTGCTTCCTCTTCACTTCTTCCTTGCAATTTTGTCTTTGGTTGCTCAGTGTGCTCTCCTGTGCAGCAAATTTACTCGTCAATTCAGTTTCTCATTTCCTGGGTAGCTTTTACTTCTTTTTGGTGCCACAGATATATTTTTCTTGTGTAAAATCTGCACATAAATACCTTCAATTGTCCACATTGCCTCTCTGCTATTATATCCTTATTCCTGCTGTCTGAGCTTAAGCATCGTGCCCAGCTCCTTCTCTAGTCTTCGTACCATTTTGATGCCAATCTGCAATGTATACTTCTGCATCACTTCTGCCAGATATTTACTCAGTGTGCATCCTATAGATCCTGTATCCTTTCATGTTTGTTTTAATTCTCAAATGTTTTCTCAATACTATAATCTTTTTTTTTTTTCCCTGTAGTGCTTGCATATCTTCAGAGAGAAATTGAACAAAATCCTCGAATCTCTTTCCCTTACAAAGTGTCCTGTTTTGCTCTCTGAAAAATCCTAAACTTCTTGGGTTTAAACCCCTTTCTTCTTGCCCTCCTGTTCCACCAGTTAAGCTCACGTCTCTGCTATAGCAGAGCTCAAAGGCAGGAGGATACCTTCATTTATGAGAGCTGTGCCACTCTCAGTGTATAGCCACCACCTGAATGCACCAGCAATCTACAACCAGACAGCACAGTCTTCAAGCAGCAAAAAAGCCAACCATACAGCAACATGCTAATGTTCATCCGCACCAAAGGAATACAAAACGGGAAAGGAGCAAGTCCCAAGCAAAGTCCCTTGGTGATTTTGTTGTTGTTGTTCTCTGCTTTTTAACTTCTCAGCAGGGATATTAGCTTTTTGCATGCCTGCCTGGAAGCCAACAAAACCACATGGGTAGTTTCAGTTTTCTGTTGAGAGCAAGCCCCTCCGTGCCTGAGAGGAGCCCTAGAAATCTTAGCAGGTACCATTTGCAAGATGTATATAGCTATATGTCTGAGTTCATTTCAAAGTGTCTTCCATAATCCAGATAATAATCTACTATTCACAATTAGATGTAGTTCCAATTTCTTGAATGCTCAAGCAATCATTTTCTTTGGTAATTGAGTTCCCTATAGAATTCCACTATTCTGATCTCCTGTTCAGAAAACTAAGCATATTAATTTGAAAAGCTGCATGAATGCCTGGCCAAGATAATGGTAGCAGAATAATTGCAAGGAAATCTTTTACAACAGGCTTATTTTCATCTAATAAAGCTTTCCCTGATGGTTACGCTGCATGCCATGAATATGATACAAGCTCTAAAGTGTGCATGTGTGTGTTTGCATGTGCAACTTGGTTGAATTTTAACATTCCGAGATCTCTTCCTTATATTTTTCTGTAAATGTTTAAAGATCTATTTTTTAAACATTTCCCATTCTATTTTTCTTTTCATCATGAATTTTGCGTGAGAAAGGGAAGGGGGCTGAGAGGAAGAGTGACACCTTCTGCCTGCAGGATTTATGCATATATAGTATGCATTTACACACATTGGAATACAAGTTGCATTCCAGTCTCCAAATGAAGTTGAAGTTGTCTTCTACTAGATGTAGGGAAAACACTTAGTAAGGGACCAGAAGCCTTTACAAAGAGCTTACAGCTCAGCAAAGCAACAAAGGAGAGGAGAAAACAGAGGTACAGAGGGATGAAGCTACCCCCAGTGTCATGCAGCAGACTGGTGGCAGAATCTCAGTTGTCCGGGTCAGTGTTATTGGTGTTTGCTAACAGTGAGTATAAACCTTGATCCAACATGTCAGCAATGATACTTTCTGGTTTACAGTAAGAATTTGGTTTGACTAGGTAATTTAGTTTTAGTTCAGCAGCTTAGGATGATACCAAATACCCTTTTTTCTTCTAGGGATTTGCCTACGAGGAATATCTGTGTATGTTTAGGCCAAGAAGCAGATGCCATTATCATGTGAGGTATGTCTAGAGAATGGTCTTCAAACCTTGAGCGCTACCTTATTAATTAGCGCTGTTGAGCTCTGGGCCTGCAGTTGGTGAACATGGGCCTGCTGCGTTTCGCATTGATGGAATTACTCTCCCTATTTTTACTTTTTTGGGGTTATTGTTCCTCTTTTGTGAATTGGATGCTTAAATAACAGAAGGTGTGAAGTGAGGTAATTAGCAGGGGTCCCAGATAGGGAGATGGAGTTGGTGCTTGTCTTACATTTCTAGATAGGATGTTTTTTCTCTCATAACAAGGTCCAGTGGCGTAGTCTGGCATTTTCAGAAGAGCTGGGTGGCCAGCTCCCATTGAAGTTGACTTGATTACATTAATCTATATCTCTTGAGATCCCAAATGCATTTTGGGCCCGTTTTCCTTACATGTGTGCTTTGTAGTTTGATGGACTTAATGACACCCAAGGATGCAATAGAAGTCAAATGACTTGAATCAACATAAGAGAAAAGACATCAGAAATATGGCCCACAGTGGAGCCAAAGTACTCTAGGGATGCAGAGCTAGTTATGAATGAAAGATCTGTCCTTTTCAGACTTGCTGCACCTCCCACTTTCCATAAAAGATAGCACAATCTACAGATGAATGCCTCCAGAAATATTCGGTGTATGCTAACAGTTATGTAGTATAGTGGTGTTAGCTTTTTGTTATTTACAAGTAACTGCTGTAGAGGTTTTCCACAGTAATCCAGTAGCTGGAGCATTTCATACAGAACTTTTACTTCCTGGCAATCAGATGAGTGATGCTTCAGATGTCAGATTTTCAAAGGAAAACTGGACATGCAAAACCCTGTTCAAGACCTCTCCTTTCCGCTGCCACTAATGTTGATCAGCTGAAACTATTTCAGAGAAGAGTCTTTTCTTAGTAAATATTTTAAGCAACACCATAGAAGGATCTTCCTTACCATTCTCCCTGGGCTGGGCAAGCAGATCCCTGGACTGATCAGAGGCCTATATAATAGAATATTTCAGTTGGAAGGGACCTACAATGATCATCTAGTCCAACTGCCTGACCACTTCAGGGCTGACCAAAAGTTAAAGCATGTTATTAAGGGCATTGCCATTTCTCTATGGAAAATGCTGTCTGTAATTCCTAGGATGGAGGAAGTAGGATTTGGGTCTCCACTTCTGGAGTCTGTGCATAAAGAGTAACAGTGCTTTGCCCTGTAACACAAAACAACTTCAAATGTCTTGATGTTTGCCTTTGTTCTGCTATGGTACTTTACTCATGCAGTGATGTGTGTTCATCTTGAGCTATGTTTGTAGTGACAGAGACTGGTTGTGTGTGTTTATTGTCGTGCAAAGTCCCACATTATCAGCAAAGGAAGTGGGGATGTCAGGCTGTGTAGCTGAAAGGGGTCAATTTCCCCCCCAGGAAATGCTGGAATAGGAGATCTGTCTCTTACTAACTCGGGTACAAATTCGACTGTATGGTAAATATATGCCTCTATACCTAACGCTGTTGCCTGATACTCCTGTCTAGGTACCATGGTGTAATGAGGTGCAGCAGGACCAGAGGCTGAAATCAAAGGACAAATAATCTTTGTCAGATATGAATAAATAAAAACAAGGAAAATACAGTGTATGTACCCAGCCATAACTTTGCTATTTTATTTCCACTTGCTGGCTTGGCTTAATGTGATGTAGTGATGAGAGGCTAAATACTGAAGCACTTTTCTTCTGCTTCTATCAGTGAAGTCACTTTCAGTTTCTGCATTGCCTCCCTTCCGCCAGTCATAAATGTCCTTGTCAAAATCACATTTATTATAGATACGAAAAACAACCCACCCCTGGTATATTTATTTTCTGTTTCCTGCCTCACTTTATTGGATGGTAGAACAAGATCCCTGTGTCTGTGTGTCTGCGCAGGTACGTGTATAAATGTGGAATCATAAATATTTAACTAATATCGAAGGTAGCATTCTATGTAAAGCAGAGGGTAAGCTGCAAAAGCCAAGCTGCTGTTTTTGCCAGTGGGTTTTCCCTAGTTCTCTCTGTCAGCAATGCTGGTGTTTTTCTCGGTACGTTCCACATCTCTTCCGTGTTGGTATATATGATCCTTGCTACCACTCTTTACAGAATGGTTCTGTGGGAGGATTTACAGGGTTTTTTTGTTTTGGTTTTTTTTTTAGTGAAATCTTTATTTTGCCGGACAGTAGCATCGCTTGCCTTGTAGCAGGCTTTGAAGGTGACAGTGATCTTGAGGTCTCTCCTGTTTCCTTGTGCGCTCTCCCCCTTGCTGGCCCAGCGTGGGAAGGGGCGTTGTGCTGAAACACCCAGGGACCTTCCCCTCCGACAGCGCGAGACATCTGAGGCAGCTGGCTCTGCTCCTTCACCACAGTCGCCTTTCTCCTTCAGCAGGAGACATCTGGGCTGCTTGGCTGCTCTCTTCCGCACCGGCTGCTGACCTGACCCCTCACTGCCACCCCCTTGCCGGCGGCAGCACCCCACGGCTTCCCTCCCCTTGCCCGCTCCTTGGCCACTACTTTTATGAGAATTAAGCTTTTGGATGGTTTAATTCTGTTTCTGCCTGGGTTACAATGATGCGCATGCCTGTGCAGCGTGCATCTACTTGTACATGTGTTTTTTGACTCAGGCTGATGGATAAGCATTTTAAGGCTGGCAGTAGTGGTCTCAAAACCCATGCGTGGGGCAGTTATCTGAATGTAGCCCTCATGTTGAAATGGGAGTTGGCATTGTATTTGGAGAAACTGGCTTTGATTTTATGTGATGGTCTCCTGTGACTCTGTCCCTAAATTAATGGAGGAACGAAAGGTTTGCACATTCTGGATTTGTAGACTCAGAGGTCATGAATAGGTTAAGAAAACTTTACATTCCTTCCGTTCTATCTTTAATGTATTGACCCCTAGAGAGTAGATGAACTGTGTCCTTAGGGCCGGCAGCAGCATTCTTTAAAAGAAAAAACCCTCTGTCTTGTTCTTAGAAGCTAGACAAAGTATGTCACGTAGGAAGGGGCATGAAGCGGGGGTGTGTGTGGGGGAAGAACAAATTACGTGTGCTGAAATAAAGGGACTAACAAGATGAATCAGGCCAGCCAAGAATTCCTTGATGTCGTCCATGGTTGTGTCAGACCTCTGCATAAAACATTTGAACTTAGTGATGGACTGTGGAGTTCAGTTGGATGTTTGGTTTGTTGTGGTTTTTTTTGTTTTCTTTTGTTTTTTAAACACTCTGGTGTGTTTTTTTTATAGCAAACACCAGAAACTGAATATGTACCCTACACCAACAGAATATATTTGTTAATATATTTTGGCATCCAGAAGTAATCTGTGTCAAGTATTTAATATCTCCTTTCCACTCCACTGGCAAGTCCAAGGAAATGGCAGGACATTGGAGAAGCATTGATTTCTAGCGTATGTCATTAGTGGTGCATTATAAAGCTTGGCACAAGGTTTCTCCTAATTCATCTTTTCATATCCTTTAGAGAAGAGAGAGATGAGTGTTGTCAAATCACCAAGTGCCTCTTCTGTTCAAAGCTCCCGCATCTGAATGCAGGAGTGCCCGGGCATAGCTGTTCTTCCAAACTCGGATCGGTGATCAAAAGCAAATTGAGCCACTGTCCTTCCAGCCATCTGCCGACTTTGGCATCTGCTGGGGTGAAGGATGGCCATCGAGACGTATCTTCCCTTACTTCTTGTATGACAGGGAATGTCATCTAGCTCCCTAACGACAGGTAGATGTTGATTTAGCTGACTGTTCACTTTCTATATTCTAACAGTAAGCACTACAAGTGTGATGGAAAGAAATACAGCAGTAAAACTGAAGGACGGAGTGGGGTGGGGGTTGGAAAGAGGTGTTCATTACTCTTAAAAATTCACTTGTTTTGCTTTGGCTAAATGGGATTTAGTGGGATAAATCTTACAGGATTTAAGGAGATAAATCCTGGGAGCTGTGCTCTTCCTCATGGTCCTGCCTTAGAGTGAAGTGCACAAACTTAACCCTGTTCAGTTATCTGAGGCAACTCGGGTGGTTTTAAAATCGGATTAATTTCAGATTTGTTGTTTTTGTTTGTATTAGAAGTTTTTCCACCTCCTGGCTTGTGTTTTACAAGGTGTTCCTTAGAGGTCTAATGCTTTCAGTCATGTCTTGCTTGATATGTAGCTGTGTATTCATTTTTTTCCAGTTTGGAGAGGTATAATATGTCATGTCTGCCTCACCTAAGACAACTGGCATTCATATTGGTCGCCTTCTCACTGTGGCAAGTACCTAAATCGGTGACATCCTGTATTGACAAGACTCTTAGCTGTGTTGTGTCAATACTGACAATAAAAAGATGACCTCTGCATATGTGTGTGTGTATAAGCGTACACTTAATGTATGTATATATGTTTATATACATGTAGGATAAATTAAATGAGGATTTAAAAAAAAAAAAAAACACCACCACCAACAACAAAAAAACCAAAAAAACAAACCAAAAAAAACCCCAAAACAAAAAAAAACCCAAAATTGCAGGTCATGTGCCTTACAAGGGATCTAGGCACTTCTAGTTGTAAAGAGGCAATAAGCTGTCCCTAATTAGACTTGTGGCCAGATGACATGGTAACCTTAATTTTTAACACCCCTTGACTTTACAGATCAGCAGCAGTTGTAGCTCAGAGTTAATGTGAAGGCACGGGGCTTTTGTCTCAGTATATAAAGTTAGAGCTAGGAATTTATCAAATGCCACAGTTAAAGAAAAGGCATATTCAAGCTGTTAGTAGCTTGAAAAATAACGCCTGGGGCTATATAACCTGTTAAACATCAACATCTGCTTTCAAACCAAAAAGAAAAATATCCTGTTCTTCTTTAGGGAGAGGCCAAGCTGGAATGCTGACTGAAAAATGAAATTTTTTTTGGTATTTTTAAAAATAAACCAACTGGGCCTGAATTCTTTCCTGACACTTAAAAATTATCCTATTTTTGTAAGGATAAGCTAGTTGCTTGGTCCCTGTCAATCAGCTGACACTACATACTCCAAGGAGGCAATTTCTTTCACCGCTTTATTGACAAACCACTTTTATCCAAATGCCAGGGGCAGTGTGGGTGCAATTCTGAGAGCGATGGGGAACTTGCTCACAATCACTGGGGGACTCCAAGGTAAATTCGCCTGAAAGCTTGTTTCAGCGTGAATGAGAGTTACCATGCAGCTTGTGTACACTGAGTAGGAGAAATCTAATGATAAAAGAAAGAGTGTGAAGTGGGAATTGGAGTAAGTATTTGCCTGCTGCAAATATGCAATCATTGAATCTGGTGAAGGGGCAACTTTGGGGAGCCTTGGATGTTTGTCATAGCAGAAGGCCAGCCAGCTGATTTCCATCAAGAGAGGGGGTGTTGGTGTCTGAGTCATGTTTTCCTCAAAAGTTGAGGTGTGGTGAAAGTTATTTAAGTGCAGTAGTTTGCTGAACAAGGCTATGAGCACAGTGTTTGTCAACAGCTTTTGCTTATTTAAAAAATTGTCATGACAATAAAAATAGGAATTCAAGACCTGAACTAGAGAAGTTGGATAATAAAATATATGTAGAGGCCTCGGGGACCTTTCATCTCTGTAGAAGCTGAGTCCAGCTGGTTTGTGCGTGTTCAGAGTTGATTCAGTTTGTCACTAACTAGCATACATGACTGGTGCTACATTAGCAGGGTTAAATGCTATTTCCCAGTGCTGGGGCTAAGTACAGACCTGAGCTGGATTCGGCCCCAGGATGCGGAGCAGAGATCGGCTTAGCCAGAGGCTCCCTGCTCTTGTGCCGGCTGCAGGTTGGAGAAACCTCGGGGTTGGTCTCTCTCACTTGTATGAAGGCTGTACGTTGGAAGCGTGGGCTGTATGAGCGCCAGATACTATGGATAGACCTTTCTTATGTTGGTCACATGGAGAAATGGCATTTGGGTTGATCTTATGCTGCCCCAATATCTGTTCAAATGTTCTTGACTGATGCATAATTATAACTCCAGTGATGACAACGGACCATACAGAGTCTTTTCTTGGTATACCCGATCAGCTTTACAACGGATGTACAGTCATATATTTGTACTGCAGTATTTTATGTACGTGTTTGTCTTTCTCTTCTAGAGGGCTTGGGTAGTTGTTTTTGCAAACACATGCAAGAATATAGCAGGAGGCATTTTAAAAAAAAAAAAAGTTGGTAGTGAATTTGGACACTAGAAACTGGGAGTTCAGAGGTGGGACACAGCCTTTTTCAGAAAAGTGTGTGTCTCTCTCGGGTAAGTTTCATACCCCAAACTGAAACCACCCAAAATAACTAGACACTGAAAATGTAAATCTTGTTATTAATCTTGAAAGCTGTGAAACATAATCATCTCATCAAGAATTATTGCCTCTTAACGACTCCATCTAAGACTGCATTATTAGCTGAATAGTCTCATTTTTGCTAGACATTTAACCTTATGTACATATAATTTATAGTGGATTAATTTAACAAGTTTTAAAACTTCCAGAGTAGAACAGGAGTTGTGATTCTGACTGTGAACAAGCTTTATTCATATTTGCTCTGCTCCTTCCCTTTCCTTTGTGTCAGACTCTCTTGTAGCAGTTTACAATACCTCCAGCGAGTGGCCGCCTGTAAAAGTCGCAGTGTGCTTGTATAGATTAGCTATGTGTTATGTGACTGTCTCCCCATTGGCAAAGTGTGTAATTTGTGCCATTTATACTTATCCCGCACAGGCCCAGGGCATCTGATCCACACCAGGTCCGGAGCTCATCTCTCCCAGTTAGCAGTTCACTTACACAGTTGCCCGAAGACTGGGGTGGCCTTGATCATTTTCATCGTCCTTGAAATATTCTGTGTTTTTGTGCACGTGTGATTTATTCGTGGTGTTCTTCTTGGTGGAAAGCAGCTGTCTTTTGATATGCAGGAAGCAATCAGATAGGTGAACAGACAAGGAAAAACGGGGCAGGGGGAGGACAGGGAGATGAAGAAACACTCAAATGGAATCACTCTACCGTGCTCCCAGCAGGGAAATTTAATTTCTGGCAGTACTGCTTTGCATTGACTCCAGCTACTATCTGAGGCCTGTTGCCACTAAGAAAGTAGTTTTTGTGGCAGTGGGTCCTTCAATATCCGGCCTATTCTCTTTCTGAAATGCCTGTTTTCTCATTGACATGCATGGCTGGGTCTTGTGACAGAGCTGGAAGCCCTCAAGAACACCTCCAGCCATAAGTAACCCCTCAAAAACCTGCAAGAAATTAACTCATATTTTCTAACTTGGTTCATTAATTAATTCTATCTCTGCTCCCGTTACACAATTAGAAATATTGCCAGTGTCCAAACGTGTGATTACTACATCTCTTAGGAAAGGGAAGAAACAAAAGAATTAACGTTGACGATAATTTATACTGACACGCCAAGGATGGGCAAAGCACTCGGTGCACTGAAGACCTGGCCAGAGATTTCAGCTGAACATTTGGAACGATGTAATGATTTGGGCACATTTGGACATTGTTCTTCCTTCTTCTCCGTTTGTTTTTCTTTTACCCTCCACCACCCAGTGACCCAAAAGACTTTTGAAGTACATTAGTGTACTGTTTGCACATCAACACTGGAAAATATTAGAGGGCTTTGCAAAGATTTGGTTAACAGGGAAGTCTTTCAAATGTAATTTTTTTATTTTTTTTATTTTTTTTCCATTTTGAAGGACCTTACGAGGTCCTTCTGTATAGCACTCTGTGTTTCCATCACTGCACCCGTTGGGTCAGACCACTTGTCCAGCCAGCCTAGTCTTCTGCCTCTCTGCATGGCAGCAAGGGCTAGTGTGTAGGAAGAGGAGGTAGCCTGGCCTCTCCCACAGTACCCCCCACCACCCACAGCTGTTTTGAGGATGTGAGATCCCTGCCTGCCATCCCAGTATCTGTTTGTGGACCTGTTGTCCATGAGTTTGTGCAACCCCTTTTGAGTCCCCTGGCACTGCCTTGTGTGGCAGCAGGTCCCAGGTGTTCACCGCCTCCTGTGCAAAGAAATTCTTTATTTTATCTCTTCTAAATTGATCTCCTCCTAATTTTACCAATTCCCCCTACTTCTCATTCTGCAGCACTTGGCAAACTGCAGTTCCTTAAGCTTATCCACTGCATCCATGTTTTTGTAAACCTTAAAACAGCAATCCCTCTTCAGCTTTCTGCTCCCCAAGCTGGGCAGTCTGAACCCTTGTACCCTCTCCTTGTGCAAGGTGGCAGCTCCATCCCATTTATCATATCGGTTGCCCTTGCCTAACTGCTGCAACCTTCCCGAGACCAGGACTGCATACAGGACAGGGATGTGCCAAGGGCTTGTGAAGTAGCAAAGCAACACCTGTTCCTTTCACAGTATTCCTCCAGATGATTCACAGCATTTTGTTGATTCTTTTTTTGGAGGCCACTGCACAATGACCCGATGATTTCAGATAACTGTCAGTGATGACTTCAAGATCTGAAGTTGTGACTCCCGTGAGTTCAGCATCACGTAGGCATGGTTTAGGTTATTATTGTTGTATGTATTATCTTTAAGCTTATCTAGTTAGGCTCAGCTGCCTCCTCCTTGCCCACTCACTGAGCTTTTTGACTTTCTGCTGGCATCCTTCACCATTGCTGTGCCATTTGGCTACTCAAAATGGTTTCGTTTCATCTGCAGGCTCTGAGATTTCACAGTTTCTCCCTTCTCCAGGTCTGTGATGAAGGTATTGAATGAAATCCTCATGAACATGTATCCCTGGGGGACCCTGGTGCTAGCTTTTCTTTATCCCAAAACCTTTTGCTTCCTAACTAGCTTTTGGTCCATAAGAGACTTTCCTTCAGGCCCATGACAGCTTAGTTCCTTTAATAATCTTTAGCGTGGGACTTTGTCAAAGGCTTTTTGAAAATCCAATTATTTTAAAAATCCCTTTCATTCATATGCCAGCTGACCACCTCATACGACTCCAGGTTATTGAGGCAGGATTTCCCTTTACAGAAGACGTGCCAGTTCTTTCCCAACAAGATCTTGCTTGTCCGTGTGACCAGGGGTTTTATTCTTCATAATGAACTCTACCCTTTTAGCAGGGTTGGAAATTGGACTCGGTGGTCTCCAGCTCCCAGGATCCCCTCTGGGGCCATTTTGGGGCTGGGACTCACTCTGGCCAGCTGCCATCATCTGGCACAGCAGCAGCTGCTGGTGACGAGGTTGCATGCCTTGGCCCGCTCGTCTGCATTTTCCCACTGCAGCTCCTCCACCACTCTCTGGTGAATATCACCCTGCTTGCGTGGTCTCGTTCTGCCTGCAAACTTGTTTTGGCTAGACCTAGCTTCTCTGATATCGGCCCTTCTTGGGGTGGTGACAGCGACCTGGCTGCTGTGAGGGACAGCAACGTGTGGTGAGGCATTCCCCTCGCCGAGGAGCTGCGAGCGAGGAGGGAGGAGGAACCCTGCCTCAGGGACGGCACCCAGTTCTCCTCAGGAAGCTTTTTCGGCTCAAAATGGCAAGGGAGAGGGTTGAATCCACTGGCGGTGCCCGGCTTGCCGGGTGACATTTGTGTTTTCTGGCAGATACCTGGGCAGTCCCCATGGGTGCTCACCACTGCCTCAGCGGTAACTGCCAAAATATTTATATACAATCAAGGCAGGCCAGGACCCTCCACTGGCTTTGGGAGCATTTGTGGAGGTTTCCGTATCTCCTTCAGGTATGTCCCCCAGTTCTTCTGGTTTTTTTTCCTGTGAAAGGTCTACTCAGGAAAACAGGGTCCCAGGGAGGAAATGGCAGCTGCACTGTGGTGGGTGGCTGGCTCCCCCGCCACCTCAGGGACAGGCTGCTCTGAAGGGCTCAGCAAGGCCACGGGCTGCACAAAATGTTGCCCTGCAGCCCCCTCCTCCTGGAGGGAACATCACTGTGGCTGGGTGTTGGTGTCCCCCAAAGGGCCCTGGAGGTTTTGGGGCCTTTTTGAGGCATTTCTGCCCTGAGGGCATGGCGCTGAGGAAAACTGGGTGGCTGCGGGTGGCCCCTGGGGTGAGGCAGCTCTGGGGGACTGGGTTTACCACAGGCAAAGCTGGAGGCCAGTAACAAAACCACGCATGTTTATCCATGGGGGAAAGAAATTTTTTGAATCCATCCCTGAGAGCGTATATGGAGCAAATTTTAAAAAACATGTAAAAAAACTGCAAGAGGTTTGGGGAAAAGAGACCATATTTCCACCTAGCTCTTCCTGTGGCTCCAGGAAACATGGGGGGCATGCAGGGCAGAAACCACAGTGTCTCTGAAACTTTGGGGAAGCTCTACTGAAGCATCACCAGCTCTTTAGCATGATGGTTGTCAGAAAAAATGTAAATGTGGCAGGTCCTGCATGTCAGTAGCAAAACAGATGCTACTGTAAACGTGATCTCTGAGACAAAACCATGTAATTAACGCTGCTTAATACGATGGCATTTGGATAAATGCAAATGCAAATTGAAAAAGCATTAAAATAATGTCGTTATTAATGCATTCTGTTAATAGCAGGGGGTGGTGACTCCTGAGATTTCTAATGCATTATGCTCATATGCAGTTGATACAAAAAGGGCTGGTGTGGGTAGTTTTGCTGTGCTGCTCCCTTGCAGTCTTTTCAAATATTTGGTAACCAGATGAGGGATTTGTTTAGACGGTAGAAAGCAGGTGCCTGTTGTTTTACCGCAGGCAGAGCGTTTCATTACCCTTCCACTAAAAGCGGCTCGTGGCATTGTGCTGGGCTGTGTGTTGTCGTCCATAATGCTGCCATCGCCACCGTGCCTGAGGAGTTTGCTGGGCGCCGGTGGGGGAACCTGCCTGCAGCGGTGCCTGTGCCCTGTTGCCTTTGTCTTAATGAGGTGCTCTCCTTTTTCAACCTGGGAGAGGAGGGAAAATCTCAATGATTAAAGATGCTGTTCGTTCTTTTTGATTTCTCGTTTCTCCTTATCAATAACTCCTCACAATGCTGTGGCGATATGTACTCCCTATGAAAAATTAATAGCTACAGTCTCCTCGGTACTGAGGCAGCCTTCTGATGCCCTAACGAGGGAACAACATACCGGCTAGCAGGCAGCGGAGCTGCAAGTTGGGATCAAGTTATTCCTCTTGGTATAGAAGATGGCTGGCTGTCTCGCTCTCTTTTTACTTTAATTAGCACATCAGTGCTGCATATGCTTTTAAAACTAGTATACAACTTTATATCTAATAGCAGTGTCATAGATCCTTCATGAGATGGTTTGTACATCAAATCCCTTTCTTGCTCCTTTAGTGGTTTTAATTAAAGTGGCCTTTCTAAGGAGCCTGTCTAATTTCAGGAGATGGTGGAGGTTTTTGCGCCATGCTGGCTGCTGCAGAATGTGCTGGGCTGTAATTCTGGCCACGCTGAAGAACATTGCAAGCTTTCTGTTGATTTCAATAGGGCCCGGATGTTATCTAACCTGTTAGTACAAACTAGTATGCTAGCTCATCGCTGTTAAAATCTACACGTGCTTTTTGATCATGTGCGTGTTCTTTGCCACTCTATATACCAATACAAATATTAAGTCAACCATGTCATATCTTGTAAATTGATGATACAGCACTGTGTCTGCTCTAAAGATGAATTGATGCTGCATTGACTTGGCCATAGTATTTGCTATATAGGTGGATTTGTTACATACATAGCTGAAATTAAGCTCATTGGAGTAGATTTAATTGAGATAGCTTCTTGTTTCCTTCCTTTTCTTGGTTTCTTTCCTGAAAATCTGTAGTCATACGGTGAAATAACTGGGAATATTGACACTACAGAATACTTATTTTCTCAAGGTCTACCAGATCAAAGCTTTCAGAGCCCTTTTTTTCCTTTTGAAACTGAGTCTGAAGATTGATCTGTAAAGCATGTTTCCTATCATTGGAACAAACGTGGGTATCTTTATTCAAACTGAAATTCTGATCCATAAAAATGTTCTTAATTTTAGATGGAATACCATTGATTTTGGTGTTGCAAAGTCCCAGTTGCTTCAGCAGTAAGTTGATGGCTGAAATGCAGCTGAGGAAAGGTAGGCATATCTCTGTAGGTTTCCAAGGATGAAGAAAATATTTTCCCTTTCAATGGTGCTTGTTTCCTTGTTCCCATGGTGATGGCTATTAGTGGATGGACCAGCTCTGAAGTTGTAAGTAGCAATAGCCAAGTTGTATGTTATATGCTCCAAGATAGAGTAGTTTAGCAATAGATTTTCAAATGTATCTGCAATTTTTGGGTGACCAGCTGGAGCCACCGTAAAGAGATTTTATTTGCAGAGTACTAGATACTGTGCAGATTTCCTGAAAGGAAATTCCTTTAAAGCTTCTTAAAAATCAGACCTTCCAAACTTGCTTATTGTGGTGGGTTGATCCTGGCTGGATGCCAGGTGCCCACCAAAGCTGCTCTATCACTCCCCCTCCTCAGCTGGACAGGAGAGAGAAAATATAACGAAAGGCTCATGGGTCCAGATAAACACAAGGAGAGATCACTCAGCAGTTACCGTCACAGGCAAAACAGACTCAACTTGGGGAAAGTAGCTTAATTTATTAACAATCCAATCAGCGTAGGGTAATGAGAAATAAAACCAAGTCTTAAAACACCTTCCCCCAACCCCTCCCTTCTTCCCGGGCTTAACTTCACTCCTGATTTTTCTCTTCTCCCCCCAGCGGCACAGGGAATGGGGGTTGTGCTCAGTTCATCACATGTTGTTTCTGCTGCTCCTTCCTCCTCAGGGGAGGACTCCTCACACTCTTCCCCTGCTCCAGCGTGGGGCCCCTCCCACAGGAGACAGTCCTCCACGAACTGCTCCAATGTGGGTCCTTCCCGCAGGCTACAGTTCTTCACGAACTGCTCCAATGTGGGTCCCTTCCACGGGGTGCAGTCCTTCAGGAACAGACTGCTCCAGAGTGGGTCCCCCAAGGGGTCACAAGTCCTGTCGGCAAACCTGCTCCAGTGTGGGCTCCTCTCTCCACGGGTCTGCAAGGTCCTGCCAGGAGCCTGCTCCAGCACAGGCTGCCCTCCCACGAGGTCACAGCCTCCTTTGGGCATCCACCTGCTCCAGCGTGGGGTCCTCCATGGGCTGCAGGTGGATATCTGCTCCACCATGGACCTCCACGGGCTGCAGAGGGACAGCCTGCCTCACCATGGTCTTCACCATGGGCTGCAGGGGAATCTCTGCTCTGGCACCTGCAGCACCTCCTCCCCCTCCTTCTTCCCTGACCTTGGTGCCTGCAGAGTTGTTCCTCTCACATATTCTCACTCCTCTCTCCAGCTGCAATTGCGCAGGTTTTTTTTGTTCCCCCTTCTTAAATATGTTCTCACAGAGGCGCCACCACCATCGCTGATGGTCTTGGTCTTGGCCTTGGCCAGCGGCGGGTCTGTCTTGGAGCTGGCTGGTATTGGCTCTGTCAGACATGGGGGAGGCTTCTAGGAGCTTCTCACAGCAGCCACCCCTGTAACTCCCCCACTACCAAAACCTTGCCCTGCAAACCCAATACACCTATTTTAGTTTTTATACATTATGTAAGCTTGCAAGCAGACATATTTGAAGTTATTTGGTTTTTTTTTAAATCCTCTTGCAAAAAGGCAGTGTTTGGGGGAAGTTAGTCAAAGGGAGGAATTATTTAGAGCAAGTATTTTGCACATCTATCACTGTATGTGCTGCCAGACAAAGCGGCTATTTTAGAAAGGGAGCATCTTATTAACCTCAAACAGATCTACAATCTGTCAAACACAACTGACTGTTAACTCTGTTGCTGGAGAGTCTGTCAGGAACAGCAACTCAGTGACTGCCACCAACTTGCTAGATCTGTTCAGAGCAGTACCTGTTACTGAAAGGGTAAGGAAATATTTAGGCATTGGTTAACATACATAAATGGTGAAAGTTATCTTGAAATACTGGAGTACATATGCTCAAATTTAGAACGGCTTCAATCTTCATGTTCTGGTATATCCGTGACCCACCTGCTCTAAACCTCCTGGAAGGTAGAAGAGCCGCATGTCGGGTATTAAGCACAGACTATTTTTCCTTGTTTCTACAGGGTCCGATATGACAGAGTCCTGGTTTCCTAAAGAGTGTCCGTGGTGGGGGAGAGGAATGGCATGGCTTTTTAGTTTCAGTCTGGAATCAGATAAAATGTTGACTTCCTTAATGTCTCATTAATTCTTTTTTTATAAAGAAAACAAGCAGTAAGCTAAACCTGGTACCCCATAACTGCAGCTGGCATTTTCAGTGCAGCAGAAGCAGGGATAAGCTAGCCGTGTGGGAAATGTTCTTTGCGTAGTCAAAAGAAATCTCCCCTGCAGTGTTACATGCAGGCAGATGCACAGACATCCCCACAAATCCTGTCTTAGCACTGTGCTGGCAGGAGGCAAGGCTGTGATGGATGATTGCCTTGCTAGAGGAGTCAGTCATGGATGCTCTTCACCCGTTTCATTATTTAATTACACAGCAGTCTGAATGCCGGGCAGTAAAACTGCATTTTCACCCATAGCTGATTTCCATGTCTGTCATGTTAGTAGTGAAATAAATTGCTCTAATTGCCTGCAAACTTCATCAAATTCATATTCCTTCCTTTTTTTTTTAATTGAATATTTATTAAACTTCATGTCATGTCTTGCTTGGTTGGTAAAAGTGGTCCAGTCTCTGCATCACATTATGCTTTAAAATACAGGGTGTCACATTTTCCCTCTTCCTCTTGAATTTTAATTTAGATTGTGAAGTTTTGCATTTGTGTTCATATTAATCATGCTATTTGAAGAAAGAAGAACAAGTTTGTAAAGCATCCTTGTCTCTATGTAGGCTATGGTTCTGATTGAGCCTCTTGTTTAAAGGTAGAAGACCTGTCAGGGCCAAACCTGAGGCTGGTGTGAGTTTTCCTGACAGAGGGGTCTGCTGTTGGTGTGCATGGACTGGGAGTGAGAGGCTGTTTTCAGAGGACCAGAGTCAGTTTAAATTTGTGACATGCTTATCCCTTTTGAGCTGTACGTGTTCATGTACTTTTCAACTGCAGACACATGCATGAATGTGTCAAGTGGCATGTGTGGGGAAAAAAAACTAGCAGTGGAGTTTGGTGTCCTCCAGGAACTTTAGAGAGAAGTGAGGCAAGCCCAAATCAATTCTGGATTTACTGTTGGTTTAATACTTAGGGGTGGGGGAAGAGGAGATTCCCTTTTAAGCATCCTTGAGAAAATCACAGTGGCATGCTAGGACTGCTACAACTAAATATTAGTTGTATGTATTGTTGTTAGTGTTTCCTGCTCTGTTTTTCTTACATCTCATGATACTTAGTTTTCTTTGAGAATCTTTGCTCTTGGATTTGTTTAGCTACGTGGTGATCTCCGCTGTCACCTTTTTCATTTCTTGAAAGTAATTTCTGGACTTTATGTTCATGGGGAAAATGTAATAGAAGTGAAAATGAAAGGCTGCAAAACCATATGGCAAAGAAAAAAAATTTATGAAAGGGCTAAGCTAATATTTTCAGCTTTTTTTTCTCTTCCCCCTTGCCCCCCATCATTTTAGGGTCAATTTGATGGATTTATTTATTTATTTTTGAACAGCTAGACTCCTGGTTTGCATACTGTGTATATTTGTAAGACTGTGACTTTAGAAAGCTCTTGATAGTACAATAATTATTGCATAATACTAAGCAACTAAGCAACATCTTCCAAAGATTTAGGAAGTCAGACAGGGTCAGATATTGAGGGGCAATTTTAGGTACCATAATTCCAATTAAATACTTGCCTAAGAGGGAGGGTAAAGCACCTAAGCTCTCATGAGAGTGAAGAGGAGGATGTTGCAGTGGTTAGAGCATCATTTGGCTGCTTTGTAAACTACCTTTGGTTTTTAGCTCCTTCAGAGTCTTTTCTTTCTTCTGTTCGGGTAGGGTGCCTCTCTCTTGACTCTTGAGGATGATAGCACTTCTCTGCCTCTTAGGTGTTTGACAATAAGTGCTCGCCAGCTCCTCTTTCATGCGCTGATCATCGGATTCTGGGAGCAGGGGTCCAGTGCCTTGGAGGGCACCCGTCAGCTTTGTTAGTGCCCCTGGGCAGGTGGGTGTCCACATGGGAAGATCTTGCTTCCTCTGCTTGCCTTCGTAGATCTTGGAGCAGTTGTAAGAGCAGCCACCGAGGCGAAGGGCTCCGGAGCGGAGGGTCGCACCCGGGGACCCATGCTAAGGGGTCGAACCCGCGAAGGCAAAAGCGCAGGGAGAGAGACTGTACCCCCGCCCTCCGCCCACGAGCGGGAAAGAGCAGGCTTCTGACGAGCGGCAGCGCTAACTCAGCGGGGACGGGGACAAGAGTGATGGCAGCCTAAACCCCCTCA
>WAAD01007761.1:0-16705 GCA_013389945.1 Fregata magnificens
TGGTTGGACTTGATGATCTTAGAGGTCTTTTCAAATCTTAATGGTTCTATGATTCTATGTGAGAGAGATTTTGTGTGTGTTTGTGTTTTGTTTTGTTGAGCACACTTTAAGTTGCAGCTAAGGCGTACTTTCTTTTCTGAGTGCAGGAGATGTCTACAACAGTAGTGGTGGTAGTTACAATATAAAAAATTCATGGATTAAAGGCTTGGTTCTGGTGTGAATTTGATGAAAAGTTAAGTGATAATGAGACTGAGTGGTTAGTATGGTCCTATTAGTCACTGGGGTAGGTTTCCTTCCACTGCCTTTTTAGTCTCCGAGAAAACTATTTTAAAATGTTTGACTTTTTTTTTCCCTAATAATCCAAATAGCAGTGATCTGCTATTTTGAAACTAATTTCTAAAAGAGACAATTCTGCTCTGTGCAAGCACAAAGTGCAATAGCGTTGATCCGTAGTTGGGAAGATTCAGAGGGAAGTTAGTCTAAGTTATGGACATCCTTCCAGCAGGTGTAAAATCACCGGTAAGATGGATTTTGCTGCCTTCATGGAGAAGAGTTATAGCTCTCTTGGGTGGATTCCAAGCAAAAAGAGTTTGTACATGGTTATGCATTGCACTTAAAATGGCATCATGCTTCAAAATAGTGTAAGAAACAGAGAAGTAGTTTAGTCTGAACTCTCCAGTTCCTTTTAGTTCAATTTCTCTTTCAGTTTTAAAATTGTATCTGCTTGTCACAAAAAGATACTCCAAAAAAGAAAGAACTGATAAAACTGAAATGATTTATATTCAGAGCCATAGCTCAGGAGAAGTAGAGTCCACTTCATCACAGTACATTCATTCACTCAAGGAATTAAAAAACATAATAGAAAAAGGAGCTTTAGAAATGTTTGACCTACACCTTGTTTGAAATGATAAAAGTACAAATAGCCAATAGTTTCAACAGCAATTCAAAGGCTGATGCTTTAGGGGCTTTTTTTTTCTCCTCTCTTGATTTTTTTTTAAATAAGATGCAGATGACCTTTTAAATATCCTATATACACAGATAGCAAGGAAGAGCCGGGGGTAATACTGAGGGAAAATCAGTGACTTGCAACAAAATACCCATGAGGGAGAGAGTTCCAAGAAGTAAAAAGTTGATGTTTACCCTTTTAAAATGTCTTCCTGCTGGAAGCTTTTCCTTATAAGAGTGTTTTTGTCTTTGAAGATAATTAAAAATAAGCTGAACCAAAAAGGCTGTAATGGCAAGTTCTTTCAAACCCTCCAATGCCTTCTGTTTTGAGGCAGCAAAGAGCTATACAGTCAAGGTATCTGAAGTCACTGGCAGACAGAGTAGGATTTGTTTGCAGGGGTAAACAAACATCATTGTCCGACTCATCAGTGTTACTTCCTCAAACTAAATTATTTCTGTTTCCTGAGTCTTCTAACAGCTATTTACCTGAGGGAGTTAAAGGAGGACTGGACAACTGAGCTGAAAAATTGCCCTCTAATTTGACAATATTTTGGTCTGTAGCAATTTTAAATGTGCAACCATAGGTGAGTTCATACACTCTTCAAGTCTGAGAACAGCAGCTCTCTTGTTTTCATTTCAAAGATCCAATTCACAGACTATCCAGTTGCCTGAAACACAGGTGCAAGGTACCTTACATGTCTGAATACACTTAACAACTTAGAAAGGCATTAATGGATAATTAGGTGGCTTGGCATGCTAAAAGGCATGTGCAAACAGACTGTATCCAAGCATCTAGATGGAAAATATGAGCTGAAAGAAGGAACATTATGTTCTGGGATATTCATGATATTATGCTTTTGAAAACTATAGTTGCAAAAATTACTGCCTGCGCTGTAAGAATCAGATGGCTGGGCACAAAAAATTTCTGTGGGAAAAATTCTGGATACATTCAAGAATATGTAAAAATTGAAGAAAACCTCAGTGCTCAATTGTAATTCCATTCATCTCTTCTGTTCCCCTTTTCCTAGTTGTAGAAAAGCCTTGCTCCTTCATATTGGCTTACACTGATACTCTGTGTCTTTCTTCTATTTCCTACATCTATGGTCTTCAGTCCAGTTATGCTACCTGGATTTAGCATTATTGTTTTACACGCAATGCAGACGCACACTGAATTGACTTTTCTTGGGTCATTTTTATTTAGGTAAAAGTGTAGGTGCTCTCTCTGCTTCTGAACTTCCTTTGAGCCTGCCTTTCCTTTCAACTTGCGTACATATATATCTCAAAGCCGTGGTGGGAAGACATGAGCATATTAAGTTTCCTCTTGATGTAAAGTTCGAGGTAATCATACTGTCCTTCATTGCCAATATTTTGGTGACTTCTGATTTATTTTTATTGCCCAAAGAATGATTGTCCTTTCTTAATAATTCTCAAGCAAATGGCATTTATTAAGACAACAAAGTTGGAAATAGAGGTTGGACTTGATGATTTGAAATATTTTAGGGCGAAACTGTGGTGGCAAAAACCCCCCACAAAACCAAAAAACCTACTTTGTAGGAGAACTTGGAAGATTGCCATTCCAAGTACTTTGTAAAGTGGCTGCGTGATACAGTAGAGATGATCATGCAGAATACTTTGTGTCTTCCTCATCTAAAACCAGCTGAATAAAGAAGAAACCTCTTTTTCCTCCCATTTAGTTTAGAAACTGTTTTATGTTATGAAAATGCTTTTCTGGGTTTTCTTCCTAAAAAGTTTTAATAGTTTTGTGTAATTATATATAATTCAGAAGTACATATGCTACAATACAGTGATTAGTAGCATAAATTACACTTGATGCGCAGAGACATGAAGTAGTAATAAAGATTTCTTCATTCTATATTAAGAACCACATCTTCCAATGAGAACTTTTGCATATCTGTTTTTGAGGTATGACATTTGATGTAAAATATGCATAAATTAAAATTTCTGAGTCTCCATGTTTATGATTGCTAATTCCACTACAAATGGGATCTTTAGGAAGTAGAAATATTTAAGAAATATTATTTTGGAGTGAATATAACAATTAACAATTATTACTACCTAGGCAATCATGGTTATAAATTACCTAGCTTAGTACTAAATGATAAAAATGAGATTGATATTTTAAATTTTGACAGTGAGAAAAATGACTAATGCAATTTTGTAAGAGGTGAAGTAAACAGGGAGAAAAAAAGAGAGTTCAATATAAATTTGATTTTTTAAGGAGTAGGAATTTAAATAAATGTCATGAAACTATCCATTTTGAGGAAGGAAACAGAAAAGAGAGGTAAGGTAATGCAATGTTCCAGGCCATGTTACTAAAATTTAGGAAAACTTTTAATGAAGTGGAGGTACTTGTGAAATGCTAAATTAATGTGACAAACAGAATAAATGAGCTTCAGGAGAGGCTAAGTGGGTATAGCCAAATGGCAGATAAATACATCTATGAGGGGACAGAGCCAGGAAAGATATAGGACTTTTGGAAATTGATATTAGGTTTTTTACTTGCAAAATTTCACAGAACTCTCCACCCCTTTTGTTCTTTAAAAATATATGTCACTTGTAAGAACTACTGTCCAGGAATAGGGCCACATTTTTACACAGTGATGCTACTGAGGATGCCAGTTTCACAGATGATTCCTCAGAGGACTTAGAAATACCTTTAGCAATCAGCACGATGTCTTAGTTCACTCAAAAAGGATAATGAGTCTGCTATACAAATAATACAGTCAGAAGATAAAGAAACTGATTGCTTAATTACCTCTTTAGTTAGGTCAGGTTATGTGACAGACCATTCTCTATGTGTCAAGAGTGGCATGTTTTCTGGTAAAAAACAAGTAAAATAAATGTAATAGCTAGAGAACTACTGAGCAGTATGACACTGAAAAGAGCTGCATGGGATTAATCAAGGCTTATCATTTAAGAATAATGGTAGATACTTTGGTAATACTGATGTATTTGCTAGGAAGGGATAAGGATGTGCTATAGAAAACAAAGTCATTGAAGGAGCAAAGAATACTATTTCAAGCACCATGTAAGACTGTGTACCGTAAAAGAGAATTAGGAAGTTTTCTAGGAATAGTGTTGAATTCTTTTTACTGCCAAAAGAAGAAAGTAGGAGCTAATAGTGCACAAGGCAAGAGCTAAAGTTTCATGAAACTGGGCCTAATTCGGGAAAAAAGAGAATGCAAAAGATCCCTGTGGTTCTATAGACAAAACAAAAAGAATAGAGCGTTTTGGTATAAATGATAAAGCAGTAATCTATGCCAAACCAAGGAGATTTAAAAAAAAAAAAACCCACAAAGATAACCCAAACACCAACAACATAACCAATATAGTATATTTTATTAGAAATTATGAAAAGGGAGATTAGGTAAAGAGTGCTTCTGATGTCTTACAAATGCCAGCACATATCATAGAAGCTTTACGGAAATATTGACTAGGCCTATCAGCTGATTATCAGAGTTCACATAAGTTAGAAATAATTTTTCATCAGTGATGTAGTACACAGCACACATTTTTTAAAACAGCAATTAACATTGCAAGGTAATTACTATAGAGTACAGTTCTTAATTTGTAGTAGCGAAGATCGGGATGGACTTTCTGTCTCCAGTAAAAGTAGTTGAGGAATACAGTTTACTGGGTTGATGATGCTGTCTTGTATGTATACACACATAAAATGTAATGCTCTGTATGACTTGTGCCAAGACTTATATCCAAATCTGGTTATTTGGTATCTTATGGTCTGATAGAGGAATAAAATATGTTGCTTTGGTAGGAGAAGTTTTAATTTAAATTGTAATTATAGCTCCCTACCCAGTCTTAATACAAACATGATTAAATTCAGTTACATTTCCCTATGTAATTGTAATTTTCTATGTAACTGAGGTGCCCACAAGGTGTCTACAAGGCACCATTGTGGACAAATACCCCAAACCCTCTCTGGTAACGCAACATGCTGGGATTCCCCTCTTAAGTGCCTGTATATTAATGCATGCGGTATGGGAAATAAATACAATGAGTTAAAGATCTGCATGCAGTTTCAGGGCTGTGATCTTGTTGGGATTATGGAGATGTGGAGGGATGGCTCCCATGATTGGAGTGTTGCAACGGAGGGATATAGGCTCTTTAGGAAGGACAGGAAGGGAAGACAAGGAGAGGGAGTTGCCCTTTATGTGAGAGAGCAGCTAGAGTGCATGGAGCTCTGCTTGTGCATGGAAGAGGAGCCAACGGAGAGTTTATGGGTTAGGATTAAAGAGAGGACAGGCAAAGGTGACATTATAGTGGGTGTCTGCTATAGGCCACTGGACCAGGAAGAACAAGTGCATGACGGCCTCTAAAGACAGATAGGAACAGCCTCATGTTCACAGGTCCTGGTCCTCATGAGGGATTTCAAACACCCAGATATCTGTTGGAGAAACTATGCAGCAGTGCATAAGCAATCCAGGAGGTTCCTGGAGTGCATTGATGATAACTTCTTCCTCCAAGTGACTAAGGAGCCAACAAGGAGAGGCACGCTGCTGGATCTCATACGCACCAAAAAGGAGGGTCTCGTTGAGGATGTGAAGGTCAAAGGCAGCCTTGGCTGCAGTGACCATGAGTGGTGGAGTTCAGGATCCTGAGGGGAGGGAGCAGAGTGAAAAGCAAGCTCACAACCCCGGCCTTCAGGAGAGCAGACTTTGGCCTCTTCAAAGATCTGCTCTGAACAGTTCCATGGGATAAGGCCCGAGAGGGAAAAGAAGCCCACAAAAGCTGGTTAATAATCAAGGACCACCTCCTCCAGGCTCAGGAGAGCTCCATCCCAATGAATAAGAAGTCAGGCAAAAATGCCAGGAGGCCTGTGTGGATGAAAAAGGATCTCCTGGCCAAACTCAAACACAAAAAGAAAGCATACACCAGAAGGAAGCAAGGACAGGTAACCTGGGAGGAATACAGAAACATTGTCCAAGCACCCAGGGATGAAGTTAGGAAAGCTAAAGTCCCAGTGGAATTGAATCAGGCCAGGGATGTCAAAGACAACAAGAAGGGCTTCTATAAGTACATAGGAGACAAAAGAAAGACTAGGGGAAATGTGGGCCCATTGCTCAATGAGACGGAGGACCTGGCTACACAGGACATGGAAAAGGTGGAAGTACTGAATGCCTTCGCTGCCTCAGTCTTTACTAGCAAGACCAGTCTTCAGGAATCCCAAGTCCCAGAGACCAGGGGGAAAGGGCGGAGCGAGGAATATGTATCCTTGGTGGAAGAGGATCAGGCCAGGGAATACTTGAGCAAACTGGACCTCTGTGGGCCCTAATGGGATGCATCCACGAGTGCTGAGGGAGCTGGTAGATTCATTGCAAGGCCACTCTCAATAATCTTTGAGTCATCATGGTGACTGGGAGAAGTACCCGAAGACTGAAGGAAAGCAAATGTCACCTCCATCTTCAAGAAAGGCAAGAAGGAGGACATAAGGAACTACAGGACGGTCAGCCTCACCTCAATCCCTGGGAAGGTGGTGGAGCAGCTAATCCTGGAAGCCATTTCCAGGCACATTAAGGATGAGAAAATTATCCGGAGTAGTCAGCATGGCTTCACCAAGGGGAAGTCATGTTTGACCAACTTGTTAACCTTCTGTGATGAAGCGACTGACCTTGAAGATGAAGGGAGGACAGTCAATGTTGTCTACCTGGACTTGAGTAAGGCTTTTGACACTGTGTCCCATGAGCTCCTCATAGAGAAGATGTTGATGTATGGGCTGGATGAACAGACTGTGAGGTGGACTGAAAACTGGCTTAATGGCCAGGTCCAGAGGGTGCTGATCAGCAGTGCAAAGTCTAGTTGGAGGCCACTAGCTAGTGGTACATCCTAGGGATCAATATCGGCTACAGTTCTGTTTAACATCTTCATTAATGATCTGGATGATGGGGCAGAGTATACCCTCAGCAAGTTTTCAGATGACACAAAATTGGGAGGAGTGGCTGATATGCCCGAGGGTTGCACTGCCATCCAGAGGGACCTCCACAGGCTAGAGAAATGGGCTGACAGGAACCTCATGAAGTTCAACAAGGTGAAATGCAAAGTCCTGCATCNACTGCAGTACAAAAGAGACAAGGACATACTGAATAGAGTCCAGCAAAGACTGGCCACATGGCCTCCTGGCCACTAAGATGATGAAGGGACTGGAGCATCTCTCCTATGAGGAAAGGCTGAGAGCTGGGACTGTTCAGCCTAGAGAAGAGAAGGCTCAGGGGAGATCTTATCAATGTATATAAATACCTGAAGGGAGGGTGCAAAGAGGACAGAGCCAGGCTCTTTTCAGTGGTGCCCAGTAACAGGACCAGAGACAATGGGCACAAACTGAAACACAGGAGGTTCCCCCTGAAAATCAGAAAACACTTTTATCCTGTTAGGGTGACTTAGCACTGGCATAGGTTGTGCAGAGAGGTTGTGGAGTCTTCATCCTTAGAGCTACTCAAAAGCTCTCTAGAGATGGTCCTGGGCAACTGCCTCTAGGTGGCCCTGCTTGAGCAGGGGTGAGTTGGACAAGATGACTTCCAGAGGTCCCTTCCAACATCAACCATTCTGTAATGTAATTGTATACAATGACTTAAACTATAACTTTTTTACTTAGTAATTGGTATATAGACAGGATTTTTCTTGAGAATACTATTCTCTAGAATAATGGATTTCATAGTTTACTAAAAGGAGAGACAAATTTGATGCACAAATAAAAATGTGAGTTGCATTTAAAGGTTTATACGTATTCCACCTCTCTTCTCTCACAGATCTACCTTTAATACCTTGACTTCCCCTGTAGGGTTATAAGATATCAATACATCTCTCCTGGACTATACATCTCTTACATTAACAATCCCACTGATCTCACTGGGATATAAAATGAAGCCAGGATTTATCCAAGACATCTTTTTACCAAGGCCTGTTGTGACAGGACAAGGGGTAATGGTTTTAAACTAAAGGAGGGTAGATTTGGACTGGATATTAGGAAGAAATTTTTTACAGTGAGGGTGGTGAAGTGCTGGAACGGGTTGCCCAGAGAAACAGTGGAGGCCCCATCCCTAGAAACATTCAAGGTCAGGTTGGATGGGGCTCTGAGCAACCTGATCAAATTAAAGGTGTCCCTGCTCACTGCAGGGGGGTTGGACTAGATGACCTCTAAAGGTCCCTTCCAACCCAAAGCATTCTATGATTCTATGATTCATCCCTCATTGTTTCAAATCTTATAATGTTAGATATGGCATCAGTTCAGATTCATCAGTAGCTTCCTGAGACATATGAAAAATATGTCTGCTCTCTCTTTCCCTGTCTTCCCTTCCTCTGGATTAAATTTAACAATAATACTATATTATCATGGATATCACTGTTTTGGAGATTATTAAAATATCCCC
The DNA here is from genome assembly GCA_013389945.1 of Fregata magnificens. Taxonomy (NCBI): domain Eukaryota; kingdom Metazoa; phylum Chordata; class Aves; order Suliformes; family Fregatidae; genus Fregata; species Fregata magnificens. Next base: position 8,349 of record WAAD01007761.1, read on the forward strand.
TTAATGTTTTTTATTCCTTAATTCTGATATATACCCTCCACCTTAGCTGACATTTTCCATTTTCTGGGTTGACAGACATTGTCATTCAGTTCTCCATAGTATATTTGTTGTTGCCCCTAAGTATACCTCTTCTAAAGGTACATATGCTTTAGGATACTCATGAGGAGAAAATGCACACATAATAAAGGTAGAAAATCTTCACAGCTCTTATCATTTTACATGTTACAGTGATTTCAGATGGAAACAAAGACAGTCTTGTTTAACATGTTTTTAGATGGCCTCCAGCAGTAGGCAAAATGAACTAAGCATCACTATTCTTAATGGTGTTCTGCATTTGTTTAAAAAAAATGCAATGCTTTTTATGTATAGTGCAAATTATATGTTGGGATATATAAAACTAATTCTGTTTTAATGGTTATTTTGTCAATAACTAGGCTACTTTAGGAAAACATATATAAGCTATAATAAAAAAATTCTTTTTAACAAAAAAAAAAAATTACCTAAAATTGCTTCTTAATTACCTCTTTGTCATTAACACAGAGAGCATGAGGATTAGGGGTGACAAAACTAAACAGACAAAACCCAAAGCTTTCAAATACATAAAAGCTGTTCTGAATTCAGTAAATGAAAGATATGTGTTGTTTTAGCATATTAGACTTCCTAGGCCATTCTTTGGTAGAACAGAGAGATTGTTGTGGAAACTACTTAATCCTTTATACAATATTTAGTACAGATTTTTATTTCATTCCAGAATCAGCCAAACAACATAAAACATAAAAAATATGTATGTTAAAAAAAACCCCAACAAGTCTGAGGAAAATCTTATCAGACATATTTCCATCCTGAGACCATAGGTTAGTGTACAGAGACTACTCATGGAAGTAGGAGTATAGGTTTGTGCCACATCAAGCTGCATAGGAGTAGGACCAAAGAATATTTCTTTGTTTAGTCTGCTTTTTTAATGAATGGGAGTCTGAACAGCAGACATAGGCCAGGATTTTTTTTCCCCTTTAACACAAGAATTCCCTTCTGCCTATTCATACCCAGTCATCTACAGGAGGTATTAGGCCAAGCTGCGAGAAAGTAAGGGCACTTCAGTTTCAGTGACAGTTCTCTACTTTTTATCTTCACCCAATGTAGGGACTGTATTTATTACATTAAAATTGGAAGAGAACACACATATTGGCTCATGCAAGAACTCTTTGGTGTATGAAATTCAATTAGTCTCTAGTTCATGTTAGCTCAGTGCTTGCGTGTTTTCTGGAGTGGAAGCTGCAACAGTCTAATGAAGCCGAAACTTTCTTGTTCTGAACATCAGCTAAAGACCTTGGCTTGAGGAGGGAGTTTGGTTATTGGCACATTGACTCAGTGCATCTATACAAGACTCTGCTGCTTATATGATGTGTCATAAAAAAAGAAACTGCCTTTCTCAGCTGAAATCCTAGAAGATTTTGTCAGTGACAGGACCATCTACCTTCTCCAGATTGTGAATCCTCCCTTTAGAATAAGCTACAATAATGGGGAAAAGGTGCAAGCCTAGTGATGAAAAAATACCTTTGCTGTATGATTAGTTTGTGGAAATTGAGAATCTTGCAGATGATATCACTTGGTAGTGATGATTGTAGGGAGCTGGGAAAATAATATTTCTAATCCTGTGATAGACATTGCTTCACCAGGGATGTGTAAAGGAACCCTAAAAATATTATTAATTTTAATTTATCTCTTACCATTTTAAAACATTGGTAGGATCAAACAAAAAATCTTGAACAGCAAGGAACTACTGTAATCTTTCTCAATAGAAATGGTAACAATGTTTTTTATCTTTCCTTTGGATAACGAATCAAGTTAAAGTAGACCAATATAATCTGAAAATGCACTGCAGACTGGAGTTTTTCATTTCTGTTTGTTGCTTCTTCTCAGCAAGATAAAGAATTTCAGAGCACTCCTCATCTTACATTACTTGTTATGCTTGCATTTTAGTTTGCTCTCCCTTTATGTTTCCCAGTCCCACAAAATTTTCTTTTTGAAATGTGCTTTTTTCCTTTCCACCCATCTCTTCTTTTACATAACACACAATAGCACAGGACAAACTGGCAAACTGACAATATAACTGAGTGAGAAAATTAAATGTGTGACATGTCTCATTAAAACTTAGTGCAAATTCTTGCATCAGCAAAAAGAGTTGCTCTAGGTGTTACCTTAGGGGTAAATTGAAATAAGTGAATCTCTTTGGTGAGTAAAATCTGGCTCAAAGCCATGACAGTTAAATCTGCACTAAGAGAATACTGCACAGGACGTGAGGTAGTCTGAAAAACTTTTAGAATAAGTGCAGCTAATGTTAAACAACTGCATCATTTAACAGTGCAGTTCATGATGCTTATAATAAATATCTCCATTGTGGGAATTCTATATAAATTATTCTCTGGTGATTTCAAAGCAAATCTGTGCACTACTGTGACTATGTTTAGAGAGACTGTAATTATTATTCTACAAAGTATCCAGTGAAGGTGCTAATATTATAATATGTGCTGTAGAAAACTTAGAGTGAAATTGTGAATGCTTCCACAGGTATGTTTTGGCATGACATGGCTAATATGATTACTTAGAAAAGAGCTAATAGGTTACAATTTGCCCTGAAATTTGTTCTCAGAATTAGGAGGAATTCAGGACTTATTTGAATAAAATCTAAAAGATAGAGTAATTCAGGAGTGTACTGAGGTCTCATTGTTACTGAGATACTTGGATTAAATTGAAGTGTTGACAAATATATTGCAGAAAAAGTAGAAAAAACATTTTCCAGTTTATATAAATAAAAATGACTATTATAAAGTAGGAGAGTAAAAATGTGTTTAATGAGGTAATATTGGAATAGTCTGTCATTTGGAAAAGAGTACAAAAAACTGTAAATGGTATTGCAAATTCTCCCATACATCACAGCATATTAAATTAAGATAAAAAAACAACTTGAACTGTATTAATGCCTATAGAAAGAATTCAAACTAAAGGCTGGTTTGTTAATACAGTCATATTCTGATCTCTAGTCATCTGAATACCAATCACTGAAAATTCATAGAGGGACTTCTGAATCTGAAATTCAAATAGAGATAGGTGTGACAAATCTTAAAGTCTTTATCTGGCATTGTCATAAATCATTTCAAATTCCAGAAGTAGTCAGTATGATAAAATGGCTCTGACTAACCTAATCTGCTCTGTTTTTCACAGTAACCTCTTCTGACTTTTTGGTGAAAATAGGATTAACACTTTGTGTGCTATTAGGAAAAAGTCCACGACCTTTATATTCAATTAGGAGATTTCAGACTTGGGTAGAATTTATAGGGGGAGGGGAAAGAAAACCCACACTCCTGTAATTGGCAGATTGAATTTGAATCATTGGAAGTCAATTAACATAGAATTCCCACGTTGTAATTTTCAAGTAATTTTTAAAGCAAATTATTATGTTGTTCATATAAAGTCTTCTGAAAGATTTTTTACAAAGATCTTTTACAAAGATATTTTACAGATCTAAAAAGATATTGAGCTGAATTTGATTGTGGCATCTTTTCATTAACTCATCTTATTTATGGTTGCATTTACCTTGAAGAACAAGGTAATGTATATTAATTAACTCAATTTTTATTGTAATTGCAGAAAAAAGAAATACACCTTCTAAAACCTGGTTTTCTCTCTGTCTTGGATAGGTAACTCAGTTTCTTTTTTAAGTATTCACATAACACTCCATTTTGTTACCCTCTCCAAATATTAATTATCTTCCATTTAACAATACCTTCCTTTTTCATTCATATGGAATCCTTCTCAGTTTAAAAGTTCATTCAAGGAGTTTAGATAGATGACAAAATATGCAAAATTGTCTTTCATAGTAATTGCAGTTACTGTGTGATGAAACAGGTCTATATAAAATCAAAACAACAGACATTCTGATTTTCTATACAGTGAGAAAAATTATATATGAAGTACATATACCACTGACAGCTGAAAAGGGAAGTATTTCTGTGGAAGAACAGCAAGAAATTCACTGAAACAAGAGTTTGCAAAATATCAGTGGCAGATATGAAAACAAAACCACATCTTCACAGCTGATCATTTTGTGCAATAAAATTGCTAAATGAAACAGATGTCTCTCCATTTCTCAGCTTGGCTGACATGAATCACAGATGCCCATTAGCCAAAATAACTATAGGAAACACTTTATACTAAAAGTAGCAGAGAAATATTTCGCAGAACTTTTTTTAATGCTAGGGTAAAATGACAAAACTTTGCAGTGCTGATTGACACACTGCTCATGCATTTCGGAACTGGGTAAAGATTCAGTACTTAAGGCTGTCAAGCACATAGGGTGGTCTTTAGCCATCATGACTCCTCTAATAACATCTGTATTGAATTAAGAGCAAAGAAAATGAGAGGTATTCTTTTTCCTTGCTTATGTATAATGCACATTTTCATTCCTTTAATTATGTCTGGATGCCTTGTTCATTGTATCTATAGCTTTGTGTTTCCTGATCACCAAAGAAGACCTGAAATGCCATTCTGAATTTGAAATTTTTCTACAAAACTGTGGACTTTTATGTGTATACATAAAATTTAAATTGGATTACCAATCCAAAGTTAAATTGTTAAACTTTTTTAGAAAATGCAAAGTCTTATAGCTTAAAGTGTTCTTCTGAAATATGCAGGTTGGTATTCCTTATAAATATGTAACTCTGAAGTGCAACTATCAGGTCCCTAGAAGGCTTTATGTGGATGTCTCAAAATCTTATATTCAACTCCCTTTCCACTCTTTTGGCTAATATAGGTGGGAAAAAAACTATAAAGTTTGAATATGGCGGAGGTAAGAGGTTAATGATTTTCTGAGTGTTGTAAAAAGAATATTTTTCACTTCCAAATCAGCTTAGTAAGAATTTTTGACACACACATAGCCACAGGAAAAGGAATGGAAGACCATCAACCTTCATAGTACCTTACATATTGGACAAATAAGTATGTTAAAAGATGTTTACACCCTGGATTGGATCTAAATATAGTTGTTAAAAATCTTCATATTTTGTAGTATAGGGGTTTTCTTCATTTTCTGATTTCGTTCTGTTCACTACACTGTGTTTGTTCTTCTAGTGCCAGGCAACATTCTCAGGCACCAGAATGCAGTTATTGGGTTTGCTAAATTATTTTACAAGTTCCTGGTGTGTTTTTGCTAAATAACACTCTCCAAAACAATTTCCATGCATGATTTGTGAGTTAAATTTGGCCTGATACTATTCCTGGAAACTGTTTGCATGAGGTTATGCTATTCTGGAGATAGAGAATTTATTAGAATGGATTTTGCCAGACTCTGCTAACTGTTTTCTGAGTATAAAGAACAGGCACTGCAACCTCAGTGTACTATCATCAACTTTTGTAAGAATTTATAATACCAGGTCTGACTTTGGAAAACATATGGGAAAATTGCAATGTGCCCATTTAAAGGTTCCGCCCTCCCCCCCAATCTTTCTTGCTCAAACGGGCCTTTATTTTGTATTTCTGGTGCACATATCTAAGGAAGAGCAGCCTCCTACAACTGCTCTTCATCACTCTGTTATGAAAATATTGTACTTAGTGGTCATGGACCACCAGTGAGCTCTTAGGACCAAAACATTTTTGAAGGTAAGGTGGTATCCTAGGAAGACCTGGAGAAGAAAACACTTAAAAGGTTTTTGAGGACTAATTACACTAAACATTATAAAATGGGCCACAGCCTGCAAGATACTGTCCAGTCCCCTAAAAGAATGTTACTTAGAAGGGTGAAAGGTCACTGCTTTAATGGGCCATCAGGAGAGGAGCACGAGGGATTAAAGTTCACAGTAAAAATTCATTCCCCAAAAGGGGAGTGAGAATGGCTTGAAACCTTCAGTTTGAAGTCGGCAAGAGAAATGGAAGGAAAAGAATAGGATTTATTTGCAAAAAATTTCTCTTACCATCTACTTTCCTACTCTACATAAAGAAAGTAGTAAGAAAATGTGTATTTTGTAAAGTAAACATAAGCTTATGTAAGCAAACTTTAATTTGTCATTCTTTGATAAATATTTACAGTGTTTCTCAAGGTTTATTTCTGAACTGAAATAAAAAACTGAGAAAAATGAAAACCTTTATATAGAAAATCAAAGTTCAGAACAATGATAGTTTTCTAAATTTCTACCATAAAGGCTTTGATCCAAGATTCCACATGAGCTCCTTCTGTTTCACATATTGCAAGTGTGTGGGAAATATTCAGTGTTTGAAAATGTTTCATGGCAGAGAAGTTGGCTGTTTGACCGCAGCTTATTCCATCAGTCCACTGTGTATGCTTGGTTTCAGCACAAAAGGCAGGGAAAACCACATTCAGAACCCTAATAGCTGAATATTTTCTCTCTCATACTGGCTTAAAATGAATGCTATGGAAGACAATATGAGGTCACCATAGACAAAAAAGAGAAATATTTCCATGACGGCATGCCAAGGGGGATACTTATACTAATCTATGTGTTTAATGTTTTTCATGATCTAAAATGTGAGCTTAAATTAGCAAAAATCCTTCACATGACTAAATACAATCTTACTGCAGTTCTAATTGATGTTAATGTGTGTTCAAATAACTATTTTTAGAAAGGAAAAAAATACACTAGTTCTGTCTTAAACTTTTTGGAACATTCTGATATTTTTTTAGTGTGATTTTTAAAAAGTCTTTATATATGCACTTCATTTTTGTAATCAGAACTTCTACTTTATTTGGTCCTTCTGCTGAACCCCAAAATAAAAAAAAGTATACATTTCACAGTAAAAATAGATCTGAATGCCAGATTCTGTCATTTAATTATGAAATCAATGAGATTGGAAGGAACTTTCCAACAAGGTGATGAGAGAAATTATGATAAGTGTATCCAAAAGATCAAATGAGCCAATCACATTACTGTACTGAACAAAACAATATAATTGAACAAATTTTTTTGTTATGGCTGTAGTAAACTCAGTCAGTACTGCAGGTTATTAATAGATGAAGCTAAGCTTTATATTACTTACATAATGGGTATTAAATCAATACTGAATGCTTAATAAATTTGTTTCTTTCCTTTAGGCTATTTACATTAGTTGATGGAGTGTAAATGATAATGACTTAAAATGAAATGTTCTCCAATTTAGAAGAAATATAAATAATATGAAATAAAAAAATTTAGTATGACATGGAACCAGTTGTTCTATTTTCCTTAATTGTCATGTATTCTGCCATGTTCTTTATCTGCTTAGTGAATTTACAACTAGCACAGCAGGTTGTGAATTTTTAATAGGATCTCTTCAAGGAAGGAAAAGGTCACTATTAACATAAGAATCTTCTTTAAGAATTGTGGTGCAAAGGTTTTTTAGCAGAGAACAGGTGTTGCTGCAAAACTAAAATCTGCCACAACAGTCAAGTTAAAAGATTGTTGGAGCTAAGTTAGGAAATGAATGCCTCAGTATGACACCATGACTGCCACTCAATGGTGACTGAAAATTACTTTGTTTTGCTGGTATTAAACATGTTTATTGCACACAGAGTGATTTAATTTAATTTTTTTTTTTTAAAAAACACCTTTTCTAAGGTTTTATTTCTAAATAAAACGCTCTTTTTTTTTCTTCATTTTCAGCTTCATTCTGACCAAGACAAAGGAGATGGATCCCTCAAATACATTTTGTCAGGAGATGGGGCTGGTACTCTTTTTATAATTGATGAGAAAACAGGTGACATTCATGCTACTCGGAGAATTGACAGGGAAGAGAAAGCCTTTTACACCCTGCGTGCCCAAGCTATTAATAGAAGAACTCTGAGACCAGTGGAACCTGAATCCGAGTTTGTCATCAAAATCCATGACATCAATGACAACGAACCAACATTTCCAGAAGAAATTTACACTGCTAGTGTTCCTGAAATGTCAGTAGTGGGTGAGTGCTTTGCACTGAGGCACAAATGCCTGCTCTATGTTACTTGACAAATAATTTCCCCACCCTCTGAAAAGTCAGTCATGTTTGGAATTCTCCCTCATGGGTTAAGTATTTTTCATTTTGTTTTTTTGTTCAAATATTAGAATTGCAACCAGAAACAGATCTTTGTGATTTGACAGCTATTTCTACTTATAATATTCAAATTACTAATATACAGTGATTTGGAATATAAATATAAATAGAAAGTAGTTAATGGTGAATCACCCTCCTCCTTAAAAACTGTTAGAATAAGATCACTAAATTAGTCTGTTGAAAGCCCAATGAATTTTTCCTTTCATTTTCACTGGAGATCTCCAGTGGTGATACGCAACGGGGGGAAGAGATGTGCAGCCCCCTCCTGTGCCTGCCCAGAG
>WAAD01007765.1:1094-14543 GCA_013389945.1 Fregata magnificens
ATACAATCTGCTTTCTTGAACCAGCAATCCTTCAAGAAGTGACACTACATCAAACCATTCAGCGGAAGGGAAAAAATATTAATTATTTACTTTTAATAGGAGTATGCTAAAATTGCCTGCAGCAAGACACACCCCTGTGGTCATCCGTGTGGAGGCGTTAAGAACGAAGAGCACTGTTTGCCATGCTTGCATGGCTGTGATAAGAATGCTACAACTCTTAAGCAAGATGCTGATGACATGTGCATGATCTGCTTTACTGAAGCACTTTCAGCAGCACCAGCTATCCAGGTTTATCTTTTTTCCCCCCCTTCTAAGAGATTAACATCGTGGTTGTAATGTTAAGTTTGGAAGAAGTTAAAATATGAAGTCCTTCAAATTGTACTCTTACAGACACCATAACAATACACACGTTATTTAAAAAGCTTTCTTTTTGTCTGGCATTACTGCTGGTTCAAGAAAGCAGATTGTATCAATTTAGTTTGCTGTGTCTACTTTATTAAAATAGATGGTATTTTATAAATGAGAAAACCACTGAGGTAATTAATGGATATACTTCATATATATTTCATATACCCACTGGTGGTTTTGGAGTGGAAAGGTTATGGTTTTAATGACCATTTTATATTCTTTCTCTTTGTTAAGTAGAAGCTAGGGGTCTTCTAGGATTTTAATAAATTAATTTTGGAATTGATATATATTGCCACTTAAATAACTACTTCTGTTTTAGTGGTTAATGTAACTTCAGTGTTCACTTGCATATATTCTTTTCTAAAGCTGGACTGCAGCCACGTTTTCCATTTGCAATGCTGTCAACGAGTACTAGAAAACAGGTGGCTTGGGCCAAGGATAACTTTTGGGTTTATGTCCTGTCCTATTTGCAAGGTAAATGAGCTATGTGTTTACTGCCTAGGTCAAACAAGTTACCTAATACTGTCTTTGGTTTTCTTTTTTTTTTTTTTAATAATATGTTGCTTGTTACAATATAAATTAATTATATGTCACTTGTTTCCTTAATTTCTCATGTCACTAAAGAAAGGGTATCGTTGATGCATCTTTTTAACTTCTCCTGCTATTCCCTGAAATAAGGGTCCTCTTAAAAAGAAAGCATAATGCAGACGTTATCTTAATGCTGTTTTATTCTTAGCACCATCAGTTTGTAAATTCCCAGTATTTGGGGACGGCAGGGAGGGGAAGAAGTAATCTTAATGCACATTATCTGAAGCAGGAAACTTGACTTTTCTATTTTACTAACCCCTTTTAAAGCTGCTTTGCTTTTCAATATGACAGAGCTGAATAATAGATGTACTTAGTTCAGCTTAAATTACTAAAAATTCATCTTGTACTGTACAAAAATCGTAATTGCTGTAAGCAAAAGCATATGATAGCTGCTGGGAAGGAGACCACCTTAGCACCCTAGGAATGTGAAATTTGTTGTTGGCCATTCTGCATGCTATGTTTCTTCCTTCATGCTGTATTTTGGTAATTTATGGCAATAGCTTGTGATCATTAAATGATAAAGAGCTGGCATAGGTGACTGTCAGTCATTATTCTTAATTGCTAAGCAGTAAGTCAAAAAGGACCAAAATTAGAGAAAACATACAATCAGAATATTCCTGTGAATATTTCATGTACCCTTTACCATCCCTCTGTGGTTGTTACAGGCTGTTGTAGAGGCTGATCATTTCATGTAACAAAAGGCCATATAAAAAGCATTCCTGGTTACTATTTTTGCAGCAAATAAAGTATATACTATATCAGCCATTTTTTGAAATGCCCATTGCCTGAGCTCTTAGGTTTTTATGACATCCATTATGCTATTTGTGTTTGACTATAATACAAATTATCACAGCTGTTGTAATAAAGATGCAAGATATTTTAATCAGTTCTTTTATTTCAGAACAAAATCAATCATACAGTATTAAAGGATTTGCTTGATCCAATCAAAGAACTCTATGAAGATGTAAGGAGAAAAGCACTAATGAGATTGGAATATGAAGGGTTGCACAAGAGTGAAGCCATCACAACACCAGGTGTTAGATTTTATAATGACCCAGCTGGCTATGCTATGAACAGATATGCTTATTATGTTTGCTACAAGTGCAAAAAGGTATGACAATTAGTACTTTTTCAAATTAAATGTATGTTATAGTTTCAAAATAATTTCTTAAAGAATGGAACATATATTTAATATATTGTGGAGTAGGAAAGCAGGAAAAGAAATTGTTGTTAAATCATAATTTAAAAAGTGTTGTGCAAATTAGATGTACATACCTTCTTATCTTGTAAAGCTCAAAAGTATATACAGAGCAGTTCAGAAACCAAAAGCATATCGAGATGGTAGCCTTCTTAGAAGAATGTGCAGATGATACTGTGTTAGAACACCAACCATCCCTTTGTCCCACTTCCAACTCATACTTTCCGTGAACATTAAAATAGTATAAACATAGGTTTCATTCTAAGTCTTTGATATGGAGAGTTCCTCGCTAAGATTCCACCTAAATATTACTTTTACCCAAGCTGAAGTTCATTGCAACTGCAGTAAACTGACTTTGGGGCAGAAATGTTAGAAGAATGAAAAAGGAGTAGAAAGAGGAAATGCGTGGCCTAGCCTGATGGACTCTGGGTCATATATGTAGAGTTTTCTTCAGGTAGAGAATATGAAATTTATCCAGAAGACAAAACTTGTATACAATCAGCCCCTGGTTCTCCACCAGCAGAGAAAAGACAAACATTCTTTGACTATGGTTAGAGAAATTTTGAATAATCACTGAACCCCCTCCCATTGCTTCTTTCATCTGAAGCTGATTTTAGTGCCCGTCTTGATCACATCTTTTTCCTTTTTCCCTTAGGAATGAATGGAATAAGGCAATTTCATGACAAAATTTTCAAGGGAAGCCCCAATAATTTTTTTGTTAAATGGAAGTGCACAATTTGGAAATAAGAGGAGAAAGGATTAACTTCCATATGCTAGAGAAGAGCAGTAATGAATCCGTCTAGCTTATTACTACACAGTTACTCAGTTCACTTTTGTTCCTGCCTCCCACAGTAAATCAATTTTCACTCCTCATCCTTTAGCAACTTGCGTACTGCCTTTTTTCCCTCCCTTACAAAAACGATTTCTTTTTTCATCTTACTCTCTCCAGTTTTTAATCCTGTCCCTGTTTTTCAGTACACTTTCAGTATTTAATACTCAGTATTTCAGTGTTTTTCTTGTTGCCCTCTTTTTCCTTCCCTTGTATCTCATTATTCCCTTTCATGCTGTGTCCTTACGTCTGAACAGAAACATTCAGCTATTTAATTTCTAACTTCTTTCCTTCCTCCAGCACCTGTTCACCCCAAACTACTACCTAATTCCCTGACATACATTCCCTAGGACTCCCCCTTTTCTTTTTAGTCTTCAGATTTGGGGGAAAGGTGGGCTTCTTAAATTTTTCATTCCTCGTAGTTGCCTTGAGACCACTTTCCCTGTCCTTTTACAATCACTGCAAAAAGGCGAGAATCGCTGAGAGCAAGAATTTTGTGCATTGTCTAATTAGTCAATAATATGGTAACAAAGGAAGCAAGGAAGTTACTCATTGCCTCATCTCGCTACTCCATGTGAAAACACTTTAGTATATGAGGAAATTCATCAGAGTTGGCAGTCTTACTTGGTGTGTTTTTGTGGCCAGTGTGTCCTGGTAGAATAAGATGAGAAAGTGGAATGAATTTGTAGAAAATAGCAAAATTCTAATTACAAGGGATCCCACATGAGCATAAAAACTGATACTCCTTTTGGCTAGTAAAAAGCCCTCCTGGTAGAATATTTCTCTGCTGCCTTCAGCCTCAGTCCTGTATTTCTTATGTACAGTTCATAGAGCATCCAAATACTGTTTCAAAAGCCTTACAGTCACTTGCATAGACCAGAGCACGTTGCACAATTTTTGGTCTTGTTTATCCTGAGATCGAGAGACGTGGTCTTAGTACCTCAAAAACGTGTATCCAGAGTCAGAGTCGAGAGTTATCAGAATAGTGGAGACTACAGTAATGACCCTTATTCATCATTTTCCCCTTACAAACTGAATTTGTTAAAATAATAGTTGTCTCTGCGTTAATGTCCAATCATTCCTATATGAAATTTAGGCATATTTTGGTGGCGAAGCTCGTTGTGATGCTGAGGCTGGACAAGGAGATGACTATGATCCAAGAGAGCTTATTTGTGGTGCATGCTCTGATGTTTCAAGGGCTCAGGTAAGTAAAGAACTTGTATTCATGTTTTTATTTCATTCTGAAGCTCCAAGTACCTGAGTTGTACAGTAATTCACAGTAATTTGTAATTATGTGTATTGTGTAATATGAATATATACTACAGAATGTAGAAATGCGTTGTTCGGATTGTTACAGCATGGCTACTTCATTTATCGGTGTTTGTTTTCTTTTCTTTAGATGTGTCCCAAACACGGTACAGATTTCTTAGAATACAAATGCCGCTACTGCTGTTCAGTTGCTGTCTTTTTCTGTTTTGGGACAACGCATTTTTGCAATGCTTGCCATGATGATTTCCAAAGAATGACAAGCATCCCTAAAGAAGAACTCCCACACTGTCCCGCAGGTAGTATTTTTATAAAGCAAATTTACCACACTGAATTCTGAGAATATTCTGATATTCTTATCTTTTCTTGCCAATGATTTTTAGGAAAACCACAGGGTCAGTCATACAAATTTTAAATTCAGTATCTTGAATAATAATAGAATGGGTTTGTTCTATGCATGCTTTTGATTTTTTGCTTTTCTGGCAATAATACAGGCAATGTCATCACACTGACCCTTTAAACGTTAGATACTTTGATACAGAAAGGCATTTCAATTAACCTACACCAATTCAGACTCCAGATGTGACATGATGTGTTACAATTATATTGAAAAAATTAACACACTACTATTAAATCATATATCTCTACTTAGTTACCTGTCATGTGCAAACTGTTGCCAATGCCTTAGTTTCTAACTTCATGTGCCACTGATTTCATCTCAATAAATCACACTATTTATCTTGCTGCTCAAAAAAAGTGAGATTGCTTTGATTAAGATATTTACATGAAAGAAGCAAAAAAAAAAAAAAGACAATAGAACCTTAGAATTCTTTTTTTACTGCAGTGTAACTCTTGTTCATATTTATCAATTTTGCTTTTAGATTGTACTAACTTCTTCCACAGTATTGAGATGAAACCTATTTTGTGATTCTCCCTATAAGCTTTTTGCCTTTTTTACTTTGAATTTTTTTTTTTTTTAAATTACATGGCAGTTTGATTTGGGTTCCCCCCGCTTCAAATACCAATTTGACATAAGTGCTTTAAGGAGCTAACGGTTCTTGATCATGTTTTGTCAGATCTAATTGAATAGCATTTTTTCTCTTGGCCTGTTAAGCCTCTGGACTTCTTGCTTGAATTTGACTGTGTCAAAGCACCTTTCTATCTGCTGTTTCTTAACAGTTCATTTTTCATGCCTTAAGTTCATATTATAGACATGTTACCTTCACTTAGCATGTGTTTTGGGGAAGTGTAATACATGTTTATTTACATCGAGTCTGCAAGCATTAATCTTATCTTGTCTTTTCTTTTCCCCTCACCCTTAAATTCACTGTAGGTCCCAAAGGTAAACAACTTGAAGGAACAGAATGTCCACTTCATGTTGTCCATCCACCCACTGGTGAAGAATTTGCTCTGGGTTGTGGGGTTTGCAGAAATGCTCACACTTTTTAGACTAGCAGGTTTTTTTTACCAGAGCAAAACAGGTGCCCTCATCCCTCAAGTGTCCTAAAAATAAAGTCCAGCTGGGATGAGGATGGGACCATTTCATAACCCAGGTAAAAGGAACAATTTACAGTGCAAGAAGGATGCCAAATACCATGTACATAATTCTTGCTGTGAGATATTGACATTTTTTGAACCGAGACATCAAAATTTGTGAGGTGTTTGCATGTGACATTACAGTCATCGGCTAGGAAACATTGGACATTTACAAATAAATAATTGCTATTAAAGGATCTGTGTGTCTGTGGACTATGAATGATGCTGGCTTTCAGGAGAAAGAAAAAAATATTGATTATTGTATACTGACTTTTTGTAATCTTGTACAATTGTAACGCATCACAAGTGGGGATGGGAAAGAGGAATATTCTGGTTTATTTCCTAGACTGTTATTAAAAAAAAATTGTGTTAGGAAGGCATAAATGTAACAAGTATCACGCTGTATATAAAGGTATCAATGTTTGTCCTGTATAAGAATTATTAAATTACAACAGCAGTTTCATTTAAACTTCTGGGTTATGTTTGAGCCTGAAATTTTAATGAAGTGCAATACTGAGTGTGCCTCATATCTTGCAGCTGTAAACATAATGGAATGTACATGTCAATAAAGCCACTGTACATTTTTATACAGTAAAAGTCTAATGAATGTGTAAGCCTCCATTTTCAGAAATGTTTTTTAAAACGGGGGGAGGGAGAAGGGGTGTGGTTCTTATAATTATTTCAGCAGGTTCTTTTAAAAAGTAGGAAGGTTTATTGGGTAAACTGGTGGTTATGGAAGTACTTAAGACATAAGAGTGCTGCTCAAATCTTTAAAAGAAAAGCTGGATAAATGTACTAGCATTCATATGAAGTATTGTATTTCCGTTTCAATTTCCAACAATGTTTTAAAACACAAAAGAACACTCCATTTTAAATTATTTTATCAGTTATTAAGACTCTTCAGTAAAATATCGCCCCCACTTCTAGGACAAGTAGCCTTTTGCCATGAATCCCAAAATGTTCACTTAATAAGAGTCCCAAGTCCTCTGCTCCTCTATAGTGAAAAGCAAACTAAAACTTCAGGTAAAGACATGAACAACTGCTCTCACAGTTAAGATATTGGTAGATGGCATCCAGATAGGTCAGAGGACCTTGATTGGACTGGAACCATGGGATCCATCTCACCTAACTTCAGACATCTGTAATGTATGTGTCTGTCTGCACTTTAGAATAGCTAGGGGAAAACACACACCCCTGAGGTACAATTTCTCTTATTCACAGTAGCAATGTGGGGGGTGGGTGTGGTTGCAGGCATAGAGATAAAGGTTGTCAAACATAGGGCTTGCGCTAGACTGGCAAAGAAACATGCCACATCATTTCTTTGAACACCTAACAGTCATCCAAACAACTGAACTTGTGACGGTGAGGAATTTTAACTAGTGGGTATCTAGTTGGAAAGATGCACATCAGGAGATAGGCTGCTTGGTAAGTTCTTGGCATATACTTGAAATAAATATGCTATATGAAGTAGAGAAAGCAACTAAAAGGTGGCTTTACTAGATTTGATTATGACTGAAAGGCAGTTTAGATGAAAACAACCATGAAGGGACAACATTGATGATTCTGAAAGAAAAGAAGAGAGAAAACAAGCTAAAGAAATTATATTCAGTAAATTGACAGAAGTCTTAGGTAAGATCCTGTAGGAATCAAGTATAAAGAGAAAAAAATTATTTAGGAGAGTTGATGTTTTAATTAGAACAACCAACTATAGTAGGATCACAGCCAGCAGCTATCCTACTGCAAACAAAGGACATAACTTGTGCTAAGCAGTCAGCTTGGCCAAGTCAGGAATTACGTATTTTAAAAAAAAAAAAAAAAAAAAAGGAAACAAAATCAAATTACTAGAGATGAATAGCAGGGCAGAAAAGGTACAAGATAAAACTTAATTTGCAATGGACTTAAAGAATAACAAGTAGGCAAGAGAAAGACTGGTCCTGTACCTGCAGTGATGAAGCCCTTCATTCCACAAAAAAATCACCAACAATTTCAAATCACGTTAAACCCTCTACTTGAATGTTAGGAGGAAGAAGCCAATGTGATGGGTTTATTTAGCATCTTGGAAGAGTCAGGATTCTCCCTACATTGTACTTCACTTACAGAAACAGAGAGTATGACTCACCTGTGCAAATTAATGTCCATATGGTAGATGTTTACCTCAGACTTAGTCATCTTCAGTGGGGAGGGGCAGGCACTTCTGGGATGTCGTTCATTTCATCTCAGTATAAAACAAGCCACCTGAATAGCTCAGATGTAGAGGACTATAATGTGCACTTTTACAGTTAAGTCACCACAACCTACGCTGCAGTCTGGA
The DNA here is from genome assembly GCA_013389945.1 of Fregata magnificens. Classification (NCBI taxonomy): domain Eukaryota; kingdom Metazoa; phylum Chordata; class Aves; order Suliformes; family Fregatidae; genus Fregata; species Fregata magnificens. The sequence continues at coordinate 9,231 of WAAD01007765.1, forward strand.
GCAGAAGCAATGTTTTGGACCTGTGACACCACAGCCTTCAGCACCAAGGCAGATTTTTTTTTTTTTTGAGAGGATCATAGAATCATTAAGGTTGGAAAAGACCTCTAAGATCATCAAGTCCAATCATCAACCCAACACCACCATGCCTCCTAAACTAAGTCCCGAAGTGCCACGTCTATATGTTTTTTTGAACACCTCCAGGGATGGCGACTCCACCACCTCTCTGGGGAGCTTGTTCCAATGTTTAACCACTCTTTCAGTAAAGAAATTTTTCCTGATGTCCAATCTAAACCTCTCCTGACGCAACTTGAGGCCATTTCCTCTTGTTCTATCACTAGTCACTTGGGAGAAGAGTCCAACACCCACCTCGCTACAACCTCCTTTCAGGTAGTTGTAGAGAGCGATAAGGTCTCCCCTCAGCCTCCTCTTCTCCAAACTAAACAGCCCCAGTTCTCTCAGCCGCTCCTCATAAGACTTGTTTTCTAGACCTTTCACCAGCTTCGTTGCCCTTCTCTGGACACGCTCCAGCACCTCAGTGTCCTTCTTGTACTGAGGGGCCCAAAACTGAACACAGTATTTGAGGTGCGGCCTCACCAGTGCCGAGTACAGGGGCATGATCACTTCCCTACTCCTGCTGGTCACACTATGCCTGATACAAGCCAGAATGCTGTTGGCCTTCTTGGCCACCTGGGCACACTGCCGGGTCATGTTCAGCCGGCTGTCAACCAGCACCCCCAGGTCCTTTTCCACTGGGCAGCTTTCCAGCCACTCTTCCCCAAGCCTGTAGCGTTGCATGGGGTTGTTGTGACCCAAGTGCAGGGCCCGGCACTTGGCCTTGTTAAACCTCATACAATTGACCTCAGATGTCGAGATATGAAGAGTGAAAGGGCAAAGTTTGAAGTGTTTCTCTGTGTTTGTGGCTCATGGGGTTTTTTCATAAACATGCCTTTCCTCTGTCATAGCACTCCGCACATTCTGGTGGGTGATGGGTAGACATTGTGGCCCGAGGTTTGACAGTTTGTGTTTTAATGTTGCCAGACGCTTCCTGGAGACTTGTTAGGGACCTTAAAAAGACTAAGTGTCTTTATTTGAAAATGTATGATGTTCCTCACTCAATACTTGACGATCCTATATCTATACCTGTGAACTCCTAATGGACAGACCCTCAGTCGCTTCAGAATGGGAGATGTAGAGTTACGTTCTAAGGACTCTTCTACTCATCTACTACTACATACAAGAAATGTGCTGCAGGGTTATCAGAACTAATATACCTATTAGTTGAGAGGCACTGCAGTAAAGTTGGATTATACCAGTGGTATTAAACCAGTGGTTAGAGTACAACAGGGTGTACACAGGACAGAAGGTGGAAGAAAGCAGTGCCCAGTGTATTTATTAAGGATCTCCCTATCATACTATTCAGACACATCTCTCCTTCACAACCCAGCCCCCTCCCTGCTTCTCACCCACACTCAAAGCTTCATGTCACTGCCCCCCCTGCTCTTCATCAGGACTCTCAGGTGCTGATTTCTGTCCTAATCCACCACAGACAAGCCCTTTTTCTCCTTCCATTGCTTTCTAGCTACTGTTTCTCCATTTTAGGAGCCTCTTCCTGCACTGCAGTGTGCAGGAGCAGAGCTGCCACATGGCAGGGCAGCAGGAGGAGCAGTGCCCGAGTCAGGATGCTCTTCCCAGGTGACCGCACATAGCCAAGGAGACACAGCAGAACCTGGAGCTGCCGAATCCAGCGTACAGCGTATGTTGTACCATTTTAAAGCCAATGTAAGATGTTACAAAAAGGGAGAAATTTTTTTTCTTGTGTAAGTACACAAAGAGGAACCTTATTTTAAGTGTTTGTAATGCAGGTGTCAAACAGTACATAAAAGGTATGACTGCATTTACATCAGGGATTTCAGCACTTCCATGGTCCCAGGTCATGGATTACACATCTGTAATAGAAACTTAACTCAGAGGGCATTTGTTTTAGAAAAGTCATCTTTCTAATTGTAAACTGACTTGATGAGGAATCATTAAAAGAAAATACAAAAAGAAAACTTTTGCCAAAAAAGGATATTGAAGACAGACAAATTGACAACAGTAGAAGATTAATGCACATAATTTGAAGTGTTTTGTATCTTTATGCATGGGTTCTTGACATATGTCCCTGTGGGTCTTAAATGCTGGAAAAATGAGTTACAGAGAGCAGACAAATCTGAAGTGTCTGACCCACTATCCCTTTCAGAAAATTTCTGTGTAGCACCATAGTTACAAATTAATTCTATTTTTGAATTTTCCAGCCTTATCTTTCATTTTAGACTAATATGAGCATTAATTTAGGAAATTGAGATTACAGTGAGGAAAGAACAAGACACTGCTACGTTCAGCTTATTAAGTGGACTGAGTAAGGGATAGGCAGTGTCAGGGAAATGTTTCTCTCACACATGACTGACCATCCCCAATTACTACCCCAGGGAGATGGCAGGGCCGAGCGTGAGCATCAGGCTCTTGGATAGCTCCCCTCACGTAGAGCTCACCTCCCACGCGTAATGGTTGCGCCTCGCTGTGTCAGATATTCACGTCACCACATCTCCCCCTGCACCGATCTCTACCGCTGGTTATAGCCAGATGCCAGCACAGGCCACTAATCAGATCAGTCCACAATAAGATTGCTGTCTGCCTTTCCGGCAGTCTCACATGCTTTTCTGTCAGCTGTTGATCCACAGCCCACACTATGGAAATACCCAGTTCTTGCCCTGTTTGCCACAGTGAGTTTTGAGGAACCTTTTAAAGCAATTATCTACAGCTTTTAGTGAAGCATGAGCAACAATATCAAGTAACCAGCCTGTTGCAGGCAACACTCTACCCTGCTGTCACTCGTCCTTAGTTTTATCTTTTTATTTTTCTGTGGTCATGAGGCCTTAAGTTGAGGCCCTCTGCTTTAAGGACCATTTTACCTGTGGCTACTTTTTCAAAAATGGGTGAGTTTCAGCTCCTGTTCTATAAGGCCTTTTTTGTGATAGATAATATATACTTATTTTATCAGTCCCTAACCTTGTATTCTAACAGTGTAAGCACTTCCCTCCCCCTAGAAAATCTTCCTGTGTAGGCATATGAAGAGGATAAAAAAGGGAAGTTTCCCTCATGATGATATCCATTGCTGAAAAACAATAACTTCATTTGGCATAGTTAAACAACAACTGTTTTCCTGTCTTTTTCAGCACAGTCTGCAGAGGAATAAGATTGTCACAGGCAGTCTAGAACGGGTCCTTCAGCCACTGACTCATCACACTAATCTCCCCGTATTTTTCACAGCTTGTATTTTCATTAAATTGGAGCGGGCTACTCATGCCCTGCAAGCCTCACGTACTTTCATCATAGCTGGATATGGTCTATTTTATTGTTACCCTTCCAATTGCTTCTATTATTTTCCCCTCTGCATTTTTTTCCTAGTCAGATGCAAGCCAGGCTTATCAGGGTGGAGCACAGCTGCTGCATGAGTGCTTCAGAGCTACTTGGATACAGCCAGAAAATCAGCACAGATGAGACTTTCAGTGCTAAAAGCTGTAGCATTTACAATGAAGACCTCGTGGCTGCAGCGTTGCTGCAGGCTTCATCAGGCAGGTGGTAGTCTGTCAGCTGAAATAGGAAGAGGTGTACCTGCACGACCTCTGCCTGATGTGGTGAGATCTCCCATTAGAAGCTAGGCTGTTACCAGCTATCATTCTCTTGGCTTTTATGGAAGGGTGTCTGTGGGCGGTTCCTCATCTTCACATGATCATAGTGAGGGCTGCTTCAAATCTCTGCCATAAGTGAGTGACTCTCCAACCAGAAAGGCTGAAATTTCAGTTATACTTACAAATATAACTTGTCATTACTAGAAAGAGTAATTGGGGGCTGTTATCTTCCCACCTGTAGAGAACCAGCTATGAACTGGCATATGCGGCTGAAAGGAGAATTTCTGAACAGCGAGAATGGAAGACACCAAACATTTCCAGGTGGGGACAGTGAAACAGTTAGTTACCTCAGTTCTCTTGACAGTATTGGCTTCAGCCATAAACACACCTCATTATCTACCAAGGTTTGTGTAGCCGTTCCGTATGACTGAACAAGGTACAGTCCCATACTTCCTGTTACATGCTGTTACAAGCATTTCTGAAATGCTCATTAATCTGCCCAAGGTGAGGTGATAGCCCACCTGTTAACTCCAGATTTTTGTTGCATTTCCTGAAAAGCTGAAGGCTGGATGTAGCTTTATAAATACACACAGAACTATAATGGCTGAGCTGTAGTAAACGCCTCAAGACATTTTGGAGAAAAAGAGATTATTCTCTCATAGAAATTCAAAATTAAAACGAACATTTGTCACTGAAAAACATTCCTGTTTCTATGTAAGTCATTTTTTTCCCCACTAATAATCTCAAGGAACTAGACTTAGAACTGAAAGAAAATAAAAGTTTTTTTTTTTAAGAGACCTTAAGTATGCAAGAAAATACTGCTGAATTTTTTTTTATATAAAGTGCTTCTCAAAGAACTCTGGGATGGTAACATTTGAGAGATTACTGAAGAACTGTTACCCTGTTTTGAAGCCATTTTAAGGCTGGGGATAGCATTGGATTGCATCTGGCTGTTTCCATGAAACTTAATGACGGGAATTGGGATCGCAACCCACCAGCCTGAAATTCAAAATTCAAGCAGTAATTTATTTATTATAGCTTGCCATAAATAAATAATTAAGTTTTGGGCATCACAACAACTTTAAAAAGTTCAGTCACGTACAGAACTGGAAAATGAGCTGTATGTGATGCACTACATTTGCGGGAAACACATCGTAAGAAGCCATTTGCAACCCAAGGGAATTGTCACGCATCACATCACATATTGCCTGGCAATATCCCAAACACATCATTCCCAGCGCCTGCTGAACCCACGAAGCATTGTTTGCTTTCTCCATTACATTTGTTCCCAAGGCTAGCCTGACATGGAGCTTCCAAATTACTGAGATAATTGGCTCTATCAGTGATGAAGATCCAGCTCCTCTGCCAGTAGCACCCCCGGTATCTTTTTCTAGACTTCACTCCTCCCTTCCCTGGCCGCCGAGCACCTGACTGGGACGCCCCCAGGCAGCCCGGCCTTGCCACCCCGCCGCGCAGTAGCCAGGCGAAGCCAAGGGCCTGCCCGCTACGGCGGCCCGGTGAGGAGGCGTACGCCGAGGCAGGAGGCGCTCAGGGCCGAGCCGAGGCAACCGGGGAGGCGGGAAGAGGACGGGAGGAGGAGCCGACTGTCCCCCACCAGCCGCTGCCCTCAGCGGGACCGGGC
>WAAD01007765.1:23073-43912 GCA_013389945.1 Fregata magnificens
GGGCCTTCTCTCATATAACTGTATTCAGGATTCTACATGTGCATGTGGCTGAGAGTGCAACAGTGCTGAAATCAGTGGCAGGTAATTTTATGGGATACTTAATGCAGTGCGTGGAGGAAGTACTTTTGTTAAGACTTCTATTCAGTCAATCTTGTAAGAAATTGCGAAGGTAAGCTAATTATTCCCTTCATTCATACCACCAATGATTTCTACAAGCACTGCTGTATCTGCTCCTTAGTCTGTGTTAGTCAAGTTAAGGTGTCCTGGGCGCTGTCTTTACTGGTAAGTTTCAGTGGTTACATAAAAACACTGAGGAGCAACCTTGAGTGCTGCACCTATGTTATCTATGCTGCTTAACTGGTAATTAATCACCTGCTCCTTGGTTCTGTTTGGACCACTCCAGTTAGCTTTGCAAGATAAATCCATTCAAACTCTAAATACTCTGTGTGGAAGGTAGGTGGGCAGTTAACAGTACAAGGTTGCCACTCTTGACTGTGTTTGCATCTCACCAATGCAGCCCAACTCACCACGTGGGAATTTCTGTTCTAGAAGATGCTTCTTTTGGAGCACAACTTGCAAATTATCCTCAGAATTAGAGCTTCTAGGCTTTCGTTGCTTGTGGTCTTCCTATAGATTTAAGTTTGTGTAGTGGGTTGTCCTGGGTCACGTTCTTGGTTTATGTTTGATGTTAGACATTCTGATTTGCCAAATACATAGACTGATAGCAAAAAATGATTATACTTCCTCTACTCAAAAATATGTCAATTTTAGTACTAATTTTTAATTATGCAATGTCAAAAGAATGCTTTTTCAGCAAATGCTGTCAATAAGTAAAAGAAAACTAGGACTGCTGTGTACAGTGTAAAACCATTGAGATTTTTATTTCAGATACTACTGTTTCATTTAAACTTTTTTTTTCCAGTCTCACTTTATTTCTGCACTGACAGTGGTGTTTGTAAACTCCAAATCCCTCTCTTCACTTAAGATTGACGACACGCCAGTAGATGATCCATCTCTCAAAGTGCTAGTGGCTAACAACAGTGACACGCTCAAACTGTTGAAAATGAGCAGTTGTCCTCATGTTTCTCCAGCTGGTAAGCTACTGGGTTTTGGGTTTTGGGTTTTTTGAGGTGGGTTTTTTTTTTTAAATGTATGCATTAATTTCTGTCTGAAACCAGTAAACTCCTGAAAAAGTAGGGGTGGGTGAGAGTGAGGATGAATGTGGTATCTACAGCAACTGTCACTGAATAAAACAGTAATTCAGCTGGTTGTCAATCCATCCCACCACTTGCAGAGTGACTACTGAGCTAATAATAAAATAGTGCATGTCTGTTCTGGACAAATAACTAACCTCTTGTGGAACTTAAAAGAGTATGTATTGACTTGATGGTGCACTACTTCTGCAATGACGATTTAAGTGTTCCAGTATAATTAAGCTTTTTGGAACGTGAGTTCCTTTTCTGCAGTTCATTATGTATGGGTTTTGAGTGTTGCAATGTTGTGGATTATGAAGATGCTGGTTTAGCCATTCTGAAAGGAAGCAGTTTAATCTTTTGCTGGAAAATAAGTGCAGACAGCATCAACAAAGGGGAGATGAGACTGAGCAGTGCAGAACTTCTGCCATCACCAAATGTACTTCATTAACACTCTGAATGTGTTTGTATCAAGAATGAAGCCAGCTCATACAGAATGAAAACGCTCAGCTTGTTGAAATTCTCCAAATTAACATTTGTGGAAGACTTACGCAATGCACAGGAAGTTTAAGATTGATTCACAGCCCATCAGCTTAACACTTAAGAGTTTTTCACTGAGAAATGGAAGAGGAATTATGAAGGAAATGCTGGCAACTTAGTTAAATTCCTCTTCTGAGGATAAGTAGAAACTGCTGTAGTCACCATAACTTTCTTCATGCAAATATATTGCAACTGTAAATATTAGGTATATTGTACGTAAAATTCACTAGCAGGACTCCTGATATGTGGGGGGAAAATGATACTGTAGCAGAGGGCATGTTGCTGTAGTGATAACAAACAAAACACAAACTTAGTACCTTTTGCAGGTGTAGCTCTTGAACAAAACCTTGTGTTTGGTGTTGTATAAAGAAATCCTGAAAATGCAGGTTGGTTTTGCAGCAGATCTGTCCAGCAAAGTGTTCACCAGCGTGTTAACTGGAATGTTACTTCCTTCAAAGCTTTGTAATTGTAGATACGGGGTTGTTTAAATTAGCTTGAGTGACTGTTTTTTCTGACTTAAAATTTCGTTTGAGGATCCTTGTGTGTGTGAGAAGCACAGGACCAATAACGTGCCTGTCAAGAGGAAGAGGCTCCAGCAGTAATTTGTAGCTAGGCAAAGAGAATAATTTCCTTGGACTTGGATCCAGGAGGAACCTGTCAGCTGTGGCAGACTTTGCTGGCTTGCGACTAGTCCTTGCTAGAAGGTTTTACGGAACATCATACACTTGATAGTTTGGGAGAGGGGCATGGGTTTACGAAGTTGGTTGACTGTTGTATTCTGTTTGATGTATCTTGTACGATGTTTTAAATTGAAGGAACAATGGGTACAAAACGGCAACGCCTGTTTAAGGAACAAGGAGCACAACTACTATTGTCCTTCATTGAGTGGAGGTGAATAGAATGGGATCAGATGCATTAGTGACAAAACCAGAGAGTGCTAAAGGGCAGTAGGATTTGATTGCTTAATTCTGATATGGGTGTGTCTTGAGATGGAGAAAAAAGTGGAACAAAAGAAAGGAGCTGGTATATGGATAGTCGGCTTCAGAGAAGGCAAGCTGCAAAAATGAGACCTGTGAAGGAAAATGAGAAACTTTGAGCACTGAGACTTACCTGGATTTTTTTTTTTCTAATGGGAATACTATAATTAGTAGGCTTCTATAAATGTGGACAAACTTCAACTGAACCAAAAGGGCTATGAGTTATGCAGAACTAATTACTTACAGATGCACTGAATATGGTATAATGTGCCTTCAAATTGCAGTTTGGGGGTGGGAATGTTCACTACTAGATTAGTTCTTAAGAATTTTGTTAGTGAAGGACAGAGAAGAGTAATGCAAGTAGTGCAAGAGAGACTCCACTGCTGCAGGGATAAAGGAAACAGATTGATATCAAACTGTGAATTACCTCCAAAGGACGCTCTGAATGATCCCTAAGTTACTGTACAAAGATAGAGGTGCATGTTTGGGTTTGGGATGGGGAATACAAAGGCTGTGATGTATTTCTAATCTTTGCGAGCGTATCTGAAGTTTCTTCTGCCTGCTGTTTCCCCTCTGAACTTTAACTTGCATTAGAACTGCAACATTACCTTGTAAAACAAAATAATGGTTATTTGTAAATCCACATTGATGTGCTGTCATTTATTACCTGAAATATTAGCTATTGGAACAGAGGGAACTGAAAGCCTTTCTGTAAAGGCTGTGTTCCTGCTCTGCTTTGGGGGTGGGAGGGTTGCTTCTCTTTGGATGGGGGGATAGGGGAGAAGAGTGGATGTAGGGTGTGTCTGCATCAGCAGTTTAGTAGAGGGCTTTTTTTGGTGCAAATCTGTGCTGTATGGTGTCAAAGCAATTTACCTCTCGGTGACACAAAGTTTTAGGCAGTGCCTAGGGATGTTCTGTGAACGTGCCACTTGCAGCATGGGCTCCAGGCAGGCCCTCCAGTCACTATCTACACTGTACTCATTGTCAGTTCTGTATGCAGGGTACATAATTTCATTGCCAGTATGTGATGTGGATATGCAGTCCTAGACCCATAAAAATTGCAGCAAGTTGAGCCCCGGTTCTTCCCTTTTTGCATTGCATTAGTCAATAAGGTACCCTTAAAGTTAACAAAGATTACTGTTTGAAGGATGGCAGTCTGGATAACAAGCTGATTTGGATGCTAAATTTGTAGCAAGTTGTCTTCTGAAACTGTGTAGTGATAGGACAATGTGTCTGAATGTTGAAACTCTGTTTAAAATATTTCATGTGTCAACAGAGCGAGGTATTATGAAGCAACATGCCTGAGTCTGCTGAAATGGAGTGGTCACAATAGTCCTTATGGGAGTATTGCTGTAAGAATAACTTTGTTCGTTATGATTTAAGGACAGGAAATGATCTCTGGAATGTGTAGAAGGTACACACAAGTTTGTAGTTATACTTAGTTCTAATTTTGTACTCCAATCTTTAAAAAAAAAAAAAAAATTCCTGGATTTTCACTTCATTTTGCATACCACCCCCTCCCCCCTGAATGAAATAATGAGATGTTTACATATCTGAACTGTTTTTACAGGAAATAGTTGCAGTAAGAGTTGGGTTAAAATTCTGTTTACCTAAATTCTGCATTTTTTTATTCATTTAACAAACTTTATATTTGAAATCACAGTATTTGGTATAGTTAGAAGAGCTTCTGATGCATGTGTTCTTGCAGATCCTCTGGTGGAAAATACATACTTCTTTGGTCCATATATTCATGCAATGGAATGTTTTTACAGTAATTTTTTAAAGAAAGTGTTTTTAAGCTCAGTATAGGCTTTTGAGTTTAACAGCTGCATCTTAAAATAACTGCTGTCTTTCTACACTTCTTCCCGTTGCTTCAAAGCTATAGTGTATTGAGCTCAGGTTTTTCAGTTGCATATTAAATGCTATGTCCTCATCTCCTCTATTAATGGAAAGACCATATCCTGAGGTTCACGCAGTTTTCTGGGTCACACGAAATGCAGAGGACTGTATGCTTTTTTTAGTGCCCCCTCTTTTTTTTTTTTCTTTTTTAGTACTGTTACCAGTGTGGTACCATTGCTTGTATCTGCAAATAGGATGAGTGGAAACCTTATAGACTGAACTGAATTATTTTTGTTAATGTCTTTGTCTTCCATGGGCAGCAGGTTATATTGATTCATTAAAGGGAGGGTCTGAAAATTGCTGTTCTAGGAATTACTGCTCCCAATTTTTAGTGTTTTCCCTCTTTTTGCTGTTGCTTTTAATAATTTAAATATTTATACTTTGCTAGAAAGAACAAATGATGACAACAGCAACTTCCATATTTAATTAATCAAATTAATTAAATTAAAATTAATTAAAATCTAGCATTCATTTTACATTTGCTTTCCTCAGGTGACAGATTTAATTCATGGCCGCTTTGTCAGCCACAGAGAGGGACAGCCGTTCTTCCAGAGCAGGCTAGGGAAATACTTTTACTATGAGCAAGCCCCTTTTACAAAAATGAATTTGAGTGTATGTGGTCTAACAACAGGGCAGAACAGTCAGATTATGCTATTTATATATTCGTCACGTGAGAATCAACTCACACAGGAAAGTATACAATGCAATGTGCAAAATAGCGATGTAGTCGCATAGTGTATGTATATCTTGGCGTGCAGGTACAAAGAAGTCGCAAGACCATGCTTATGTGAAAAAGATTAATGTTCTGGTTGTCCAGGATGATTTTGTTTTGATGTTAGGTCTTGATTGCATGTTGAAATATGTGATCTTTGCACCCTTTTGATGTACATAAACAAACTCACTCTTAGGTTTCTTGTTCAGTTATTAGTATATTTATCTGTGTAACCTCTTTCATAATGTTCTCTTTTCCCAGGTATCCTTTGCGTGGCTGACCAGTGTCATGGTTTACGTGAGTTGGCGCTGAACTACCACCTGCTGAGTGATGAGCTTCTGCTTGCTTTGTCTTCTGAAAAACACGTCCGGTTAGAACACTTGCGCATTGACGTTGTCAGTGAAAATCCTGGACAGACTCAGTTCCACACGATTCAGAAGAGCAGCTGGGACGCTTTCATCAAGCATTCTCCTAAAGTAAATTTAGTAATGTACTTTTTCTTGTACGAAGAAGAGTTTGACCCATTCTTCCGTTACGAAATACCTGTCACTCACCTTTACTTCGGAAGATCAGTAAGCAAAGACGTACTTGGCCGCGTTGGGATGACGTGTCCTCGGTTAGTTGAACTGGTGGTGTGCGCCAACGGATTACGGCCGCTGGATGAGGAGCTGATCCGTATTGCAGAACGGTGCAAGTATCTGTCAGCCGTTGGCCTAGGAGAATGTGAAGTCTCTTGCAGTGCCTTTGTTGAGTTTGTGAAGATGTGTGGCGGTCGTCTCTCTCAGCTTTCTATTATGGAGGAAGTTTTGATTCCTGATCAGAAATACAGCTTAGAGCAGATTCATTGGGAAGTTTCAAAGCATCTTGGTAGGGTCTGGTTCCCAGACATGATGCCCACGTGGTAAAGCCCTTAAAAGACTTCAGGGTGGATGGAATAGCACCTTAAACCCAAGCTTACCCTATTGCAATTTACTGTATAAGCTTATTTAATACTATAGTTTTTACTGTAAGTTACTTCATTGTTTGATTAGAAAATTAATTTTTCATTCAAAAATGATTTATGAAATGCAGATTCAAAAATAGAAATCATGGATAGCTCCAAAACCCGTTTTCATCCAAACAAAAATCTGTTTTCTGTTTTAAATTTGTTCTTTTTCATTGACAGTGACCTCAAACTTTTATGGAAATAAAGAAATTATTTAAAACATTGAAATGTACCTGCAAAACATTAGTTTTAATATGCTGTCCTTCTTTGATTTAGATATTAGTATTGAACACGATCAGATTTGATCCTAAAAACCAAACAAAACCCCACTGGAATTGCATGCTTCTGTTGCAGACTGTAGCATTTCTAAATTCAGTCACCTAGATGAGAAGATTAAGATTATAAGGAATATTTAGTAGGCTGTGAAATATACACGTTCTTTTATATAAAAGTCATAAAAGGCAAGAGCCATATACAATAATATAGGTTAGACAATTAGAATATTAAGTTTGCTACCTTATTCAACAGATTATTAGATCCATCTAAAATGTAGAGCACAAACGTAGTAGTGCGAGCTACCAAAAGTGGTGTGGGTTTTTTTCTCCTCTATGCATTTTAATGTAGTTTGCTTATGGGGTCTCAGATCTGTGTCTAAACCTGTTTTAAGGTATTTTTTGTCTAGCTCAGGAAGCGAAAGCATTCTGGGGAAAAATATAGATACATTGTATTTAAAAACACATTGGAGTTAATGAGCTTTTCTTGCACACGAACTGGTTTTGCAGCATACGGTTAGATGGAATGATGTATAGTTTATTAAATGAACCCTGCGGTGTTAAATGTGATTACATGGATGTGAACAGTGTGAGACAAGGAAGTTAAAACTTGAATGGTGACCAAGAACCTTTTAACAAAATCTTAGACCTTTTGGCTGCTTTCGATTTGAGAGAAATGACATTGGAACAGTTGCTTAAGCTGTATAAACTGATTGTATACTGTAAATCTGTTTCAGAAATGTTTATGTATAAAGTGAATGTTTGATAGATGATCATTTCATAATATTTAAAAACCTAAAAGCAGTAAACTTGCGTGAAGTAGAGCAATAGGCAAAAACTTGGTTTTAATATTTGGTAAATCAATTTTATTAAAGGAAGTTTTTAGTCTGTAAGTGGTGTAGGCAACGTATTGCCTGTGATCTGGATGTGGCTTGTGACTTCATTTCTTACCGCCAACAGTTACATTATTTTCTCTTTTACATTATTGATTGGTAACACTAAAGTATTCACGCGACTGCCAAATGTGTTCAAAAGGTGGGGTCAGCCACCAGCAAGGCTGTGCTGAACTCAGCTGGTGGCTTCTTCTCATTTGAGCTGTGCAGCTAGTTCTGGTAATAAGCAGATTTTCTGCATTTCTGATTTCAGTAATGTTTATCCAAATGTATAGTTCAAGTGTAATACACTTATGAGCATATTTGAGTTCATAACTACATTTTGAGCAGACATTGCTCGGCAGACTGGACGTCTTTATAGGGGAGTTGTATGTTTCTGTAGAGCTTTGATTTAAAAATCGCATTTTATGAAATATGCAGGTTTTGTATTAGAATTTGTTAAATTAATGTAATACTATAATTTGCTTTTATTTGTATAAAAGGTGTCAATATACTTAGTCTGTAAAAGTAAAAAAGCTCAGTGTTTTTTATATTCTGACTCTCGGAGTTGCCTATGTGATAAAGGTGGAGTAACGCTACTCATCTGGGGAAGAGGACATGTTTTCACTGAATTAATATGAGAAGTAATCTCATTCATAATGCAGCTAAAACCTCTTTGGATCTTAACTGCTGGTGTTCTGATGTTGGCAAGGCAAGTCGGTCTGTTGCTTACTGCTGTAGTTGTGGGAATAACTGAAAGGCAAGACACAACCTAAATACCCGAGCTCCCTCGCTTCTGGAATTCATGTCTCTGAAACCCAGCGTTCCGCTTCTCACAAAGAGAACCCCATCAGATCCCGATGGGGGGAGCGTGTTAGCAGTTGGAGGCTTTATGCTTAGTTGTGGTGGAACTGCCTTCCCCAGCAAGGTAACTGGCTGGCCTCTTCCGAGAAGGTCTCTGTCTTGTTGCATAGACCTCAAAAAGTCATTCATAGATGCAACATGGTATCGTTATCAAGATGTTCAAGGATAAGAAAACCACCTGAAAGCAGTTGTCTCTCTCTTCTGCTGAAGGTCGGCAGTTTTTATACATCAAACCAATTACAGCATCCTCATCTCAAATAATTCAGCTATAAAACAAACTTACCAGGCAAGCCTATATTCTAAGCAGCTTCAGGGAAAGCTACAATGCTCCTTTTTAGCAAATCTTGTACAATGCTTATTTTGCCTTCTACATATGTTGGAAATAATTTTAAAAAACTTTAAAAATCCATGACAAAAGTAGTACCAAGAGTACCATAGACACTCAGGAAGTTCACTAGAAATGTGAACGCTGGTGTCTTACAGCTGTATATCATTTTCCCCCGAGTTCACCTTCCTTTCTTGTTTTCAGAAGAAGATAATCCAGTGTTGGCCTGGTTGTCCAGTTTTGGGTAAGAGGTGTTAATGTGCGCAGTGGCAGATCTTACCTCTGAACGCTAAGTGCTACATCACTCCAGTTTTTGGATATAAAATCACTCTGGAAAGCTGTTGATGCCAAACAGCTTGGGTAATCCTGGCCAGTTACACTAGCTTACCATGAGATATATCAAAAGTGAAGAGGTAATTTAAGAGCAGCTGCTTACATTAACTTTGTAGTTTCTTACGATTTACCTAAAACTACAAACTTGTGCATTTAAGTCGGTTTTTTAGAGATTTTTAGTCAGAAACTTTCACAAATACTATGCAAACTGATCTAACTACATAGGTATAAATTAGCCATATCTATTCCAACTGTTGTTAAAAGTTTGATGTGTGCTAAATCAATTTCCTGTGAATTTAAAGCAGGGTTCAGCTGGGCCTCTTTGTATTTGGAACAGGGCTGACTAATTTTGTTACATTACTTCAGAGAGATCTGTCTTCATCTCTGGCCGGTCTAATCGGTCACACATGAAATTGTAAAAATAAGTGCTGCTGCTGTACATGAAACTAGAGCATTGATTTAATGAGGAGATGTGTGAAATCTTAAAGGGACTCCAGACTTCAGTGTCTGTAGTTCAGGCTATAAACTGTAAATTAATTTTCCTAAAATACGGGTGCTGTAGAAACAAGCTCCTTGGAGATGATATGATTGAAGTTTAATAGTATCAAAACTAGGGCAGTGAAACCACAATTAACTTTAGATGTTCCGTATGCCCATCTGTTCATCCTTTTGGTTAGGTTTTTCTTGTAGGATCACATCTGCTGCTGGCTGTTGTAGTTCATGTGCTTTGAAACAGAGATTGCGGTATGCTTTCTGTCCTGTTTTCCACCGGTGCTTTAAGCACAACATGACATAGGAGGTGATTCTTCTTCATTCTAGCTGTTCTTCCTAGACTGAAAATATGATGTTCTTTGGGTGGCTGGTAAGGTCTGTTTTCACTATCTAATATTGCTAATTTGCAATCAGCAGCTGATGGTGGGGGGGTTTTATGCTTTAAACATATAATTTAAACTCCATTGTAAGTGGAAGAGCAGCAGCCTACTCTGCTTTTCAAGTTATTCCCTAGTTGTGGTGACTTCAAAACCTCAACATCACTGACACCATCCTCAGTTATGGTACTGAGGGCAGCAGCTCTCCTAATCCAGAATATCTATGAGTGGGTTTGTGAGGGGGAAGGCAGAAAGCACTTGTGCTGGCTATTTTCATTGCATGGCCCTTTGGGGAAGGGGAGCCACAGGCTATATCTGACCTTGATGTATGACAAGCCAGGAGCTGCCTTGCTTGAGAATCCTCCTGGAGTGAAGTGTAGGTTACAGCCCGGAGCAGCTCAGGGGTATGAAAATTAAGCAGCTTTGCACAAGACCACTGTGCAGACTTGGAAATCGTTGTCTTTCAGAATGATCGTATATTTTTACCCTGAACTGCAACATGCATCAAAGCAGGGAGCAGAACCACGCGCAGTCTAAAGAAGTGACTGATAATTCCTGTATTCAAAACATGAGTAATGACTCAATGACACATTCACTGGAGCCAGGTAAAAGAGAAAGTAGGAGCTTATCCTTGAGCCCGGTGGTTAGGACAGCCCTTGGTTCCTACCATCAGGCAAGTGCTAATATCAGCTGGTTGTGAATGAAATGTCTGGTGTGATCCCATTATTCCTGCTCCCCCACATGACTTTCAGCAGGACGGTGTCCACCTCACATGCTTGAGCTAAATAGGTGGTTTTCAGGCACAAACAACAACAGATCATCAGGTGTACAGAAGCTGTTAGATGTTGCAAATACTAGCTTTTTAAGTGACAAAAGTGTCATCTTTATGGATCTATTCTGGGCTTCTCTAAGTTTCACAGAAGTAGCCTATGCATCACTTCAGTGTTATTTTGCATCTAAGCCTGTAGGCCTAACTCAAGGATTCTGAATTCTGCCTACAAGACAGCACTGTACTCACTAACTTCAGTCTAAATGCTAGTGAAACTATTTTCAGTGCAACAATTAGTCAACTTCAACAACTGCAGCTCTTCCAGAACTGCAGTTTGCACTGGTGGAGTTCATTTCCCCCTGGCTGTGCATTCAGTCTGAACAGCTGGCTTTTAAGGTTCTGAACAAGAACTCCCAAACTGAGAGAAGCAAAGAAAGTGAGGGGCTCTCTCTCCAACACTTGTGCCCAGAAGGAATAAATACCAGCCTCAGAAGGAACTCATGTATGTTAAAAAAAGAGCAACTCCTACATTGATAATCGGTACCTTTAAACTGAGGATAGAGTTCCTTCCAAAGCGTGAAACAGACTTGCACACACACGTGGCTGCGTAAAGGAATCCTCAAATGATCGTCACTGTGACCTACTGCTGAATATGCTCACAGATTCTGTCTCAAATAGCTGCTGCTTTCTGCTTCTGCCTGGAAGGGATGCAGTGTCCCTGACAAATAACTGTCCAGTTGTCTTAATCTTTTTTTTTGTTGCTAGAAATTTACTGTCCTCTAACTTGCAACTAATACATGCTAGGATGTAACCATTTTTCCTTGAAGCAACTCCCTGTACCATCCGGAGTATTAGGGTTAGAGTAAAACAGGCTAAATTAAGTGGATTGTACAGATGAAATAGGAGAAGTGAGAAGGGCTGTCACTTAGGTACAAAAAGCCCAGGATATTATAAACTTGTACTGACAGAACTGTTATCACTTTTGATAGTTTGACCAAGGTTACGTTTGACCACAGACATGAAAAGTGATTACTTCTTTCATATAGACATCCACTATTTTTGATCAAGTTCATAATCATGAAGGTTTTACCTCTGCAACCAGTCACCTATGTCAAGTAGTTGTATAAACTCTCTAGATATTACTGGTCCACAAACACCCATCTTTTTGATTGTTTGGAGCTGCACAAGGCAGCTTTGACATCTGGGATTCAGCTACCATTACCTGTGTATTTCAGGATTTGGCATCTCCAGTTCTGCAAGGCTCTTCTATGCATCACAAAATACTCCAACTATTAGGAGAAAATAATAACTTTGGTGCGTGGGCTCCCTAGGTCTCATATGAAGACAAGGAAGTACTGTACAGTGAGCAAACAGCACTGTCAGGCTGAGCAGAGACCTTTACTATGAGGGAGCACGGCCTACCCTACCATGGCATCTGCTGCAGGCTCTGCAAGGTCTCTCTAGCTGCATCAATGCCACAAGCTTTTTAGCAAATGCTAGAGAAGAAGCTTTTAGGGCTCCTACTGCCTTGGTTCCATGATCCTATTTCCCCTTCAGAGCTTCGGACACTGGTTTTGAGGTTGAGGCTTTTTTCTGAGATCAATGTGGGCTCAGCAAAGTCATAAAAACATGCATCAACAAGAACATACCTTCTGTAAACACGCTTGCTGCATCCCTTTAGCTTCCCTAGTGCCTCCTGGATTACCTTCTTGGTGGGTAATCTAAAGAATCTGAAGCTCAGCTGGTTAAAGCAAGGGCTTGTGACTGGCTGCAAAGAGTAAAGTCTTTGAAGTTGAGGTAGAAGATGAAGTTTCACGTAACAGTGGAACTAATTAGCAGCTTTCCCCTGCAGAACAGAGGTGCTCTCATCACCTCATTCCTGTCACACTAGCTCTCATGCTCATTCCATTACATGATAATGCAATTCAAGTAATTAATCTTAGTGACTTTTTAATACAA
Organism: Fregata magnificens; assembly: GCA_013389945.1. Lineage (NCBI taxonomy): Eukaryota > Metazoa > Chordata > Aves > Suliformes > Fregatidae > Fregata > Fregata magnificens. The sequence goes on from WAAD01007765.1 coordinate 35,643, forward strand.
GGTTAATTTTCTGCCATTCTCATGATTTGAATCAAATCACTGTGTACTAGTACTGTGTACTCCCCTCTTTGGCTACAGCAGGCTATTAACTTGGCTCAAGCCAAATGAAACTGCGGAGTTGGGTTCCTCCGTTACTAAGTGCTCAGCCATGATGCAGTAATAACCCCTGCAGGAGTGCTACTCGTTCTGCAAATGGTTTAAAAAAAACAGGTGAGCAGTGTACACTTCAGCATACCTGCTGCAGGTGTATTTTTTGTGTATAGGCACCTCATTCCCCTCCAGAAAGCTGGTGTTCCTTTGGCCTTGGTCAGTTAGGTTTAAAGGGAACTAGTTGCCAAGCTGCTCTAGGCATAGCCTGGAACAGGACTCAAGGACACCGCAGCTGGCACAGCACCATTGCTGCAAGCATCACTGCCAGTAAGAGGCTGCAAATGCTTTTTACAGGCAAATCTGTGACAAGCACTGATTTTTAACTGTGACTTTGACACCCCACAAACTGTCATTGCTTCTTTCATCTTAAGGATTCCATGCTTTTTAAAGAAATGTAAAAGGAATATAAACATGACTTCAATGAAACTGACCTAATTGAAGCCTCAAGTAGACTCTAAGACAGGAGACTCCTAGAACACTGCAGTTATGCATCACAATTGACATCAAAACAGGCTGTTTGCCTTCTATCTGTGCTAGAAAACTCACACACAAATCTTAGGAAGAGCCATCTGTATTGTGTTTACAGTGCAGGTGAAGGAAGGAAAGCGGTGACCAGATGATACCCATGCCATCTTCTAGTAGATTCACTGTCCCTTCCCACCCCACTGAATATCTACTTCATGAACCAGAGAACAGTTCATAGGTCCCAGCTGTACAAACCAAAGAAATACAGAAACACTGATCTAAGGCACACGTTGAGGGAACTGGACGCATCTAGGCACTCAGGTTTGTTAGCTCCAACACATGGATTTGCCAAGTTGGTCAGACCAGAAGGTCCTTGTAATGCTTGTGTCCCATCTCCGTTGGTGGCCAGGTGCTATTTGTCGCCACATGGCCACGTATGTGGAGAGTGCCTGAGACCAGAGCAGGTGCGCTGCCTCCCACTCATCCTCTGGCACTGCGGAGTTTAGCCAAGAGGAGCCACATCAGCCTACCTTCAGGCAGCAGGTGTCCATGGTCGCACAGAAACTGGCCAAGTCAGAGATGCTGAAGCGTTCATGAACGTATTTTGCAGGTAATGAGAAAAAAAGGCATAGTCTTTCATGTGGTCTAGCAAAGCCTTCCCAGCACAACTTTTACAGTTAGCAATGAGACATATAACACTTCAATACTATCATGGTAGTGCTCCAAAATCCTTAAGGATATTCTGGCATAAGGGCAAGTTCGGTTCTTCAGTAAGCAATTACACACCAAAGGATGTTTTGCTTCCAATAGGTAAAGGGACCTCTTCATAAATTATTTTGAGATAAGGGAACTTCATAGGTAAAAACCAGTATTCCAAGTTGTAGAAGAGGTAAAACTGATGATTCAAGATGACATGATCAATTATTTCTAAAAGATCCACAAAAAACTCTCTGACTGTCCGATGAGGTTTGAATGGATAGTAGAAGTCTCTTATAGCTGCTGCCAATGTCTTGTTTCCTAGAGGTCCAAAAATAGATGTTTCATTTCCCAAATAAATTGGTTCTCCACTGAATAAAATTATGCTGGTATAGTTTGTTTGTATCTTCTTAAATACGGCTCCTAAGTCAGCTAGCTTCTGGTACGTTCTCAGTATAAATTTAGAGCATTCGTAAGAGTCAAACCATACTATTGACTGTTTGTCAGGACTTGCTTGAACTGTCCAGGTCTCATAGTAAATGCCAGTCTCATTGTCGTATTTTACCCATTTTGCCATTTCATTAAACATGGTTCCTGTAAAAGATTAAAATAAGCATTACAGAGACAGGGTAACAAACACATGACTCAAAATATCTTCCACCTATCTCAGGGTTTGCCTCCCTTCCCTGCAAAAGTTTACCTACATTACGTAGCCATACAAAGCTACGAGGCTTTGGCTGGAGGGAGAAGTGATGTCCCACTGAATAAACTTTATTTGTAAGTTGTGTAAGTGTATGTGTAAGTTATTTGAACTGTAACTCCTTTTTCAGCTTATTTCCTGCTACTGTGCCAAAACATCCAAACGTCAGAGAACCATGACACTTCTCATTTTCTTTTATCCACGTAGACAAACAGGGCAGGCAGTACAATCTACAACAGATGCTGACAAAGTGCTCACCAGTGCAACAGGCATTTCTGCAGTTCTTCAAGTTTTAACTAAACTCAGCAATTCAGGGCAGAAGTTTTCATGTCTTTCCACAAAAGAAGCCTGTGTAACCTTAGACTGAGACATCCTGCTGTTTGAGCAGCTCCTTAGCCAGCAAAGTTGAACTAAGCCAAACTATATGAGTGGGATGCGAAGACCAATAAACTTAAAGACCTCGTGGATTTTTTTTTTTTTTTTAGTTAGAATCCATGTTTGGAGTGTTTTGGTGATTTCACAACTGGAATGAGGAAGACATCTCTAACTCAGCTCATCTCTCCGGTAGCTCCTTACATGTGATGCATCTGCCTCCCCAAAATAGAGCTGAAGCACACAGCTAATCTTCCTTCTTTTGTTTTTTCCCCGTAGTCCTAGCACTGCACCTCAGCCTAGCCCTTCTCGCCCTCTCTTTCCTCAGTCACAGCACAGGGTACAACCATCTAGCACAGGGTACAACCATCTATGACTCAGATCTGTCTAGCACCTCACATTCATAGCACGGCCAAATTTTGCAGATTCTTCTTGTGCAATACATCAGAAGACACAGTCAGACAACAGCTTGCAATCGTGACAGTGTTCCAAGCCATGATTGCTCTTTAGCTGCAAGCATCACTGCTGTGGGTACAGTAACTACTTGGTAGCTGCTGAAAGATAGGCAAGACTGTTGCAAGCCGAGAGATTGGCAGCAGTTACCTCGCAGTTCAGGGGTAGGAGACATCACACAGAACTGTGTCAATAACACTGCCCTGCACACAACAACCAGCCTCTCGCATTAAGTCTGGATTCACTGCAATGTTGCATTCATCAAGACCAATGAAGAGCACTGCATGCCACACATCTCCCTCCAAAACAAGCTGCAAAGGTCAGATTGCTAGGTCTACTCTTTATCAGAGAGTAAACACATCTCACACTTACCCTAAGGTGAGGCACATGTGCAAGCTACTACCTCAGAGTAACTAAAGCTCTGCACATTCACCTCCTAGGCTACCCCATTATAACTGTTCTTCACACTTAAGAGCTTTTGGGCTTCACAGTAAACATTAACAATCATTCTGTTCAGTGAAAGTGTTGGATACTTTCTTTTTTAATTGTTCATGACTTGGTTTAATAAAACAGCAAGTCTTCAAATCTGTATCAAGTACTGTACTTACTATACACTGTAGATGGGTTTGAAGCTCCCCTTTATCTTCTCTAATTCCTACCAGATTAGCTTCCTAGTGTGTATTCTGCAAGGCATGTTATTGAAAAGGATTTGTCTCTCCTAACAAGACCAAGATGGACTTAATATGAAGTTCTGGCCTTAACATCTTAAATTAAACAGAAATATTACAGATTAATGCATGGGTCACAGAATCCATGATAATCTACTGGAAGATGCCTAGACGGTAAAAAAAAAGAAAAAAAAAAATCAGACTTTGGATATTCCTGCTCTATTTCCACAAAAGAAACATACCCTTAAGTAACATTAACCTGGCCGATGGGCTTTAAAAGAAAATGAGATTGCTTCAGTGTGGTCTCTGACATATTGCTGACAAACAGCTCCACAGGATCTCGCAAGGGCAGAGAGGGTCCAGCTGTTTCATCCATTAAAGTCCTCTCCCACAAGATGGGATGCTTTTTGCTTGCTCTCTGAAGGAAGCAAGTTCAGCTCATGATGCTGTCGACCTGTGCTTGCATCCATTCACCCTCTTCCACAGTAACTTTCAGATTCTCAGTCAAATTCAGACAATTCAAAACTCTCAGAGATGCTACCTTCCTAAAAGTTTCATAGAAACAGGAAGCGAGAGAGACAAGGAGGACCATAACAACGCCTCCACAAGGCGCCAGCATAACCTCACCTTTCGTAGGCAGCAAATAATCCACAAAGACAGGAAGCATTAGAAGTTCCACAACTGTATGAAAATATTTAACTTGGTATTCATATAAAAGAATTCAATCATATCAGGCATCAAAGACTTCAGTCATGAGCTACAAATTCACAGGCAAGCAGCTCTACTTATTTCATTGCTTAAAGAACAGCCTAGAATTTCTCAGCAGCACTGGATAGATTATCTAGAGACTAAGCCCAGCAAAGCTGCTAAAGGTGGAAGCGGGTAAACATAAAGCCCCACATCACACTAGCTGTAATCTGACTCTCCACTGTGCCTTGTACACTATGCTAACTTCGAAGAGTAAGTGGTTTTGGTCACAAAAAAATGCAACCCTCCAAGTCCTCAGGGGACTTTGTTCGTAAGTCATTCACTGTATTACTACAGTAATCAACCAGATTTATTTAAATGACCGTTTTATTTTAGAATTTCAGCGTTCAGTATATACCAGGAAGCTATTCTGGTGATCATCCACATATTTAGAGGTGTAAATCCTGATTTTGTTCTATGACATACGACAGAGACCTATTACTGGGGACATCTGCACAGTTTTTATGACACATAACGGGAGAGATGGAAATAGTCTCAAAAATATAAGAAATATTAACCTCTATTTCTAAATATGCCTTATTTCTTTGCTCAGTAATGTACACATTTTCACCAGTTTTTCTATCTCAGCAGTCATCTGCCACCTCACAATAGAAGGATTTGTTTTGGTGAAGCCATGTGAAAAGAGTCCATAATGGTTCTGTATATAAGCTGTTTTGCTATTTTTACACTCAAGAGACTCAAGTGTTTTTGTACAGCAACACCAAATGACTCTCATTTAACAACTCTTCAGTGTGCGTTGTTCAAAAGGCAGCAACCTCATACTGCTTTCTGTATTAAAGAAAGTGCAGCGATAGTATTTCAGTTTGAGATTAGCATCAGTGACTAACATTGCTAATAACCTACAAAACACAAATTAAAAGATACTGCTTTACATGAAGACCAGGCTGACTCTATATTTCATGATATTAGCACCATCCAAAGCATCTGAAATCTACCTGATATAGTGGTCACGAGAACTAAAGTTCCATTTTCCTTCCAGTGTGCATCATCTATTCCTTCATAAAAGCAGGCAGCTCCCTGGTTACACCAGAATGGTGCATCCATGCCAGGCCGGAGATGTGGAAATGTGCAGTTCCCAAGCTGGAAGAGCTCATACCACTCCATCGTGTAGTTTTTGCCCGTTAGAGAGCTCTTAAAACCCACAGCATCATGCATAATTTTCTGGAAAAGCAAAACAAAAAGCCCCAAAAGCCAACATTTTAACATAAAACTGACTTCAGCTTGACCTGTACAGAAGACAAGATGCTTGGGAGCTGTTGTGTAACAGGGTGAGAAGAGAGGAAGGGGTTCCTATAACATCTTGGATTCAGTAGCATTGATGCACAACATACTAGATTGTACCATGCACATACTTTCATCACAGAGTCACGCTGTCTCACTGCTTGTCTAACCATCCATTGTAAATTCTGTTGTTTGGAGGCAGACACTCAGTGGGAGCTCATCATCAAAACTCAAGCTTACTTTTGAACCCTTAACCTCACAGGGGTATCAAAGAAATAAAGAGCAGAACTGAGTTACCAAAAACAGATCTTAGTAATGAAAGCCACAAAAGGAATGAAATAAATATTTATTTTAAAAGTTGTATAGTAAATACATAAACTCAACCTTTGTTTAACAACTAAGATAATGATATTTGAAGCTATTTCCATTTTTGACTCTGCGTGCTTGGTTTTGATGTTGCTATTTCATGTTCACTAGTATTTCTTTATCCATTAGGGATCATGCTTTGGAGCTTAATTATGCTACTGCTATAGCTATAAATATCACTAAAGTTGAGATTCATATTTGCATGACTCCATGAATTGAGACTTTAATTCAATACTGATCGTAACACCTAAGAAAGAATCGTAAAAGCAACCAGCCTTTCTGACCAGCTAGCTGTCCACTCCTGACAGATATCCATGTTCATGCAAATACATAAATTTTTAACAACAGAAAAGTTAATACACTAAGAAAGCATTTCATCTGACATAAGGGGACAAATAAGTGTATTTTCCTGATGCAGTGCTAGTGCAGAAAAAAAGGACACCCAAAATGTAATGGCGTGTGTATACAAAACACTCCCAATATGCAGCTCCGTAGGGGAACACATTCAAAACCACCACAGTGCTGGTCACGCTCTTTTCTTCAGCCGAGCTAAGTTCTGTAACTTTTGTTTGAAACTTACTGCTCTTTGGGTATCTTTCCTGCAGAAAGCTTAACTTGTGTGCTCCAATACTCTTCCATACAAGCATATCCCAACCTTACAGCTCCCACTCTTGACCCCTACTGTTGAATTCAGCTGGATTTGCCACTGTAACTTTGTTAAATGAAAACATCACCTTACCAAATGTCCTAGTAGGTCCCCATATTTGAATTCCCATACTGGAGCCTGTAATCGATACACTTCAATGACATCTTCTTCTTTCATAACTGGAATGGCAGAGCCAGTGGGACAGAAGGTGTAACGAGCTTGGCAGTAAGGATCAGTTTTTGGACGGTAATCAAAGCGCCTGTGTTGAGAAAGAAGCACACAGAATAAGCACGGCTTCACCTCTGGAGTAAGTGTCTTGTGGCTTCCTGAGGGCCTGAGTGGGAAAGCTCAAGTGTGGAGCCACCCCTGCAGACAGATTCTGTGATCCAGACACTGCAACACTTGGAGTACCCAAGTTTGTAAGGCTGCTGAGGTACACTTGCGAGTCCAAGTCATGTTGTACACAGTGTTGACAGCTAAGGAGTAGACGTCATGCAGATTACAAAGACTGACTTATACTCCTATATTCCTGTTACCAAGACAGATTGGTGTACACAGCTTGCCCAGAGCACAGCCTGAGAGTCTAACACACTCAGCTGCCCAGGGCTACTGAGTGGCACAAATACCCCAGCCATGAAATGACTCAAGGACACGGGACTTCTTGAGCCATAGTAAGGCCAGTAGCCCTGGTGAGACACCATTGATTTTCCCTGTGGACTTCTCCAAGCTTGCTGGGTACTTCAGTATGTCTGCCTTTATTTTGTCCAGGGGTGGGGGGGGAAGAAAGAAAGAAAGAAGAAAAAAGAAAAGAGTATGGCTGGAAAAAGAACACACAGTTAGAAAACAAAGACTTATGCCAGCCACACTTTTAAGTCCTGTTTCTAAATTGCACACCTTAAATTTTCAATTTCCCCTCCCACTGCACCTTGCATGCGACAAGATGGTAACAATGTTAAGATGTTAATGATGTTAAGAAGCATTGAAATACCACATTTCTGAGTGTCTCACACTGACAGGCTTGCACTACAATTGTGACCATCCCGAGACCCAGCCTTGCAACTACTGAACTTGCTGGAAAACCCGAATGACTCTCGTGACTACAAGATCAGCTCCTTCAGGCATCACCTGATACAAATTTAACTGCTAGGAATTATGCAACAGGCTTTTAAAACTTTAGGCGTGCATTAGATAGCAGTTAAACCATAACACCTCCCTTTGCAAACAGCAAGCCCACACAAAATACACATGCAAGCGTAGCCCTTCTCCTGAAGAGGCTCATTTCCTCAGCATAGCCAAAGCTGTAGCTACTTGCTTCAGTAAAATGCGGTAACATGCACTCTTCTGCTTCCCCCAACAGCACCAGGCCTTCTGGAGCTAAGACAGCTCCGGAGCAGTGAATGGGATTTTATACCATTTCGTTTATCATTAACGAAAGTATGAAGTAAAGTTAAATTTAAAAAATAAAAGAAATCGTAGCCTGACTTCCTCATCGCAACTTTTTGCTAAAACAGGAATTAAAGGAGCATCTTTAAAGTAAGGGCAGTCCTCCCCGGGGCCAGCAATCCCGTGGCTGACAGAGCGAGCGCAGCTCTAGGCCAGGGACGGGACACCTGTTCCCTTATACTTGTGAGCTAAATACACCGAATATCGTATAAATGACAAATACCCCCGTGATTAAAAAGGGGAAACTATTCATGGCCTTTTTAGTCTAAAAATGAAACAAAACAAACGGAAAGCTGACGGGCCGAGGAGGAGGAGGAGGAGG
>WAAD01007765.1:44060-91132 GCA_013389945.1 Fregata magnificens
GCCCGCCGAGGGCCTGGGCTGGAGGGCGTGAGGCGGGGAGGGCGGCAGCGCGCTGCCTGCAGGGTCCTGGCCAAGCGCGGGATTTTTTCGTCCTCTGGAGGGAAACCAACCGTGTGCTGAACCGTCCCTTAAAAACGTCACTTGACCGAACTACGATTTCATTTTTCGGGAGACCCAGACAACTGTGCGTTCTTGTAATTTAGCTGAAGTATTTTTTTAACAGCCTGGTATGTTGTTTCAAACATTGGTCTGCAGCCGATTTGAAACACACATCAAATGCCCATCCTCACAACCAGAATCTACCGAAAGGGATAACCTCTGGGCCGGGACCTGGCACGATGAGGTGAGGCCTCACCAAATGGCGGAAGGGCTTTTGCTGTGACCAACCGCGTAGCCCTGAGCCTCATCTGGCTGCCCAGAAGTCTTGTCTGAAGTCTTTCAGGGCTTCAAGCTAAGTTCGTATACCCGTCACCCATTTCAGAATGCTTATTCAGGTTGTAAGAACTTACATTACAGCGATTAAACAGCAGTTTATTCTCTCGTTTTTACGACGATAGCGAGACCTGTCTTTAAGATGAACTCTGCCTGAGAGAAACAGTGAGGACAGGTTTGCCAGCAGCATCCCTGCAGTAAACGCAGCTTTTTCCAGCTCTGTAGAGTTCAAAACCGGCTATGCTGTTGTCAGAGTCCAGGAGGCCAAGTTTGGTAGTTGGCATCAGCAGTGAAAGCGCTGGTGTGTGCTGTTTACTGGGTAAATAATAACTGTGCTGTGGACTTTTGACTACCAGGAGCCAGGGAAATATCCCTGCTTGTTGCATATAAGCCCCTAAAGAACAATCAGTTCTCTAGTCAGTGCTATGCTAGGCTAGATTCAAACAAAATCGGAGGCGGAAAACCCTGCATCCTACATAAAAATGCAGGATAGGCTGCTGAATATCAGTTTCCGTAATGCTGGAGGTACTAAAGGTGTTCAGAAAACCGTAAGATGGCACAGCTATTAAAATCTTTAATTTCAGCAACATTTCTGTATCTCACTTCATCGCTGCCTGATTCTATACTGCTTATCTTTAAAATCCATGCCATTCAGCACTATACATTAATTTCATGCATGTATACATAATCTATGCATACCTATATTTTCATATTTCGTTTTAATCTCATGCATGTTATTTGTGTCTGCATTAAAGTAAAGCTCTGTTTTGGTTCTTTATAAAATAAAGTGTGCTATTACTCGTATGTGTTTCCTAGGTTGAGTGTAGTAAAAGATGCCAGCTCTTTCATGTGCTCAAAAAAGTATGTGTTTGTGTGGAATATAGCTGTAATTCCTAGTTTTAGAGATTTTGCTGTGTAAGTCTGGAAGTGCTTTATGAAATAAGGGAAGCGTAATTTATCCCTTCTATGAAACCGGGATGCAGGGAAGTGAAATGACATGATGAAGGTGCCGTAACTGCTCGTTAGCCAAACTAGAAATACAGTATGAACTGGTTCTTAGTCTTGGCTCAACATATGTTTGTAGTCTGGACTATTAACTCTCTATTCAGGCACTGCTGTGGTTGCTGAAGATGTCGGGTCAAATGACTAAGATGGCAAAGCTATTGATATTCTTTTTTTCGTTTTAGTAGCATTTTTGTATCTCACTTCATTGCAACCCATAGGAAACTTTTGCAACACAGTAGTCTTTTTTTTTTCTTCTCATACAACCTAAGTTATGTCATGAACCATATTTTAACATAAAAAATAAACAACTAATAAATTTGTGAATAAATATACTTGAGCTAAAAAGCTCACATCAGCAATTTCTGAGTCAGCAGCTGTCTCGTTTATTATCCAGAAACATGTCAAAGTGCCCTTTATAAACCCACAGACCTGATCTGCATCTTAGAGGAAAGATTGAGACTGGCTACAAAGATCAACTTCTGGAGTTGACAGGATTCCTGAATCGTTCTGATTCCCCAGAGTGTTGTATTTTCATTAGTGAAAACTGAACATTTTCCTGGAACAATGAAGAAGACTCTCAGTGATTTCCCATTATAAAACAGTACCCTCTCCATCTCTGCCCTTGAAAGTGACAGGATGGAAGGGGCAGAGCAGAAAGGGGAAAACAAACCCTGCTGCTGCAGCCAAAAGTTTTGAACAGCTAGTTTGGTTTTGAACATCCACGAGTCATCAAACGGTAATATTCACAGTGAAGAGGCTGTTGAACCTGAAGTAACAGCTCCTATCTCATGAAAATGGGCTTCTCTGGATGGTGCTTACACCCTCAGCTGCACATCTGCCAGCCTACGTACTGGCAATATGCCATTCAGTAGGAAAGTTATGGTTATATATATGGATCGCAGTAGACAAAACTACACAGCTGGCAGTTTTACTGCTCACAGGTTTTTTTTATACTCACATTGGCATTTGTTAGCTATTGAGTCTGCTGGATGCACACCAAGAAATACAAACATTACCTGAAGTCATACTGAAGCCAGTCTGAAAGACTGAAGTTCATCAATCTGATGTCCACCCTCCCCGCCTTTGAGGGGTATGAAAGTAATCTTGAGAAAAGGAGCCAGATACAGGACTCCTCTACCTGTACTCTGCTACGTAGCCTGAGATGCAACCTGAACTGTGAGTTGGGGTGAGAGAAAGGCATGTCTTTTTCTATGGGAAAGGAGAATGGCTGCGCTTTGTGACTGTGTAAGGTAGGGCTAAGGGTTCCCCTCAGGTCCTCCTCAACCCTGAGAGCTAGGATGAGGGCTGTGCTCAGGACAGACGTGCAGTTCAGTGAGCATTTGGGACTGCAGGGCAGCCCCTGCCTTGTCTGGCAGCTTAGGGGGCAGGTGAGGGAAATGATTTATTTCCAAGCTGGAATTCCGGAGGGGCTCTGCTGAAGCCTGAGAGATAGCATGAGAGCTGGGATAAGGATGCAGATGAAGTTCATCATGAGTTTTTTGCTGAGAGGGACTCTGTGGGATCTGCTGCAGGATAGGGATAAGTGGATTGATGAGTCAACTGGATGTAGTCTGTGAAATACAAAGAGCTATCCAAGTCAAATTTACGCTAATCTGAGAATCTGTTGTTAGGCAACTAAGGCCCTTCAGAGCAGGATTTCCACTAGAGAAAACATCTTTCTCAAATCCTGAGCAGTAGGAAAAGGGTTGGGGTCCAGGACAGAGATGTAATTCAACGAGTACTGACGTATGGAAGGGCACAGTACGTCAAGGCCCAGGGTGCGCTGTCCCCTTCAGGTTACATAGCTGGTTGCTCAAGGTCTGATAAGAACTGTTGTGAAGAAAGCCAGAAACTGCTCCTGCCTAGGCTCTCCCAAACAGCTCTGCTGAGACACCTTAGCAGGGGCTCCCTGCTCCTTTCCTGGGGAGCTGCTTTTAAGCTGAGGCTCTTGCCTCTCACCTGAGCTACACTGCAGCCATGCCTGGGCCCAGCCCTGTACCACATTGATGCAGACCCCGGCCCATGCATCTGTCTCCCCAGCTTGACCTTGGATTTGCCTCATCACTGTGGACCTACCTAGTGATCGGACTCCTGGTGGAACATCACTGCTATCACCAGAGCTGCCCTGCTCACCTTGCTCGGGCGGGTGGGACTGGGCCAGGATGGTGAGGCGCCTGCCTCCACCTGCCCTGTTATCATGCTCAGTTCCCCTTGGGGAGCAGCTAGCCCTTGCTGTGCCCTGGGCATCCTAACTCTGACGCTGCCACATAGCAGAGCAGTGAATCCTCTACTCCCCTTCAAATGCATGTTTATCTGAAGTCAGATAACAACTTTTGTCATTTATGCTAGCTCTAGGGGTGTCAGGGAGCAGCAGGGCTGCTTTGTGCAGGAGGATGAGCCAGGAGCAGAGGTGGCCATGGTACAGGCAAGGGCAGTGACCTCAATGACCACAGTGCAGTCCTGAAGTTTCTGAACAGGAACAGGTATATAGTAGTGGCTGGATCCACCAACAACCCCAGACACAGCAAGGTAGACTCAAGCCCAGGGTCCAGCCAAGAGACAGGACGACCTATAATATGTGTCCAAGGTCCACCCAGGAGGCAGGACTGAAAATGAGGCTACCTGCAGCAGAGGTTCGCAGTCTGTGCAGGAAGACCAGCCTGTACATCAGGACAATAGGAGACAGGACTGGACATGCACACCTACAACATAGCTCAGGTCATGTCTGGATGTCCAGGCTTAAGTTACATGAAGCCCATGGGTCAGTGGCTAGAGGGTGTGTGGGTGGAGGCCCCAGCTGAGGCTGGCCAAGGTAATTAAGGACTATTAATACACTCAGGGCCCCGACAGCAGCTTCCCCTCCCATCAAGGTGAGTCCTCATCTTACAAAGGTCTAGCTTCAGAGGTGTACTGCTTGTGAAGTGCTTTTGTTGCTATTTGCTGTTGTGGGCTCAGGCCAGAGAACAGTCATCATGTGCTGTTCCAGGGTGATGCAGAGCCAGGGCAGGGACATGTCATGAGCTGGGATGAAAACACGGACCTAAGACAGACACAGAGGGCCATGACAAGGGACATGGCGTGAGCAAGTTGGAGCTAGACCATGGCACAGAGCCAGGGCAGTTACAGAGCTGGCACAGGGATGTGACATGGGGGACCTGAGTGGGATGGGAATATCACATTCCAATCAAGTCCAAGATCCATCCAGGAAAAAGGGCTACCTGTAGTCTTGGGGGGACCATCCAAGAGGCAGAGCAAAAACAGGACTGGAGATGAGGCTACCGACAATTCAGGTCCAGGGTTCATCCAGGAAGACTAGTCAGTAAGTCAGGACAGAAAAAGTCAGGACAGCAGGGAATTCCAGCTCCGAAGGCACTCAGTTCCCTAGCTCTAATGCTAACTCTGGCCCTAACACACAGGAGAGTTTGGGAATCCACTCATATCTCCAAACATGCATTAAACGGAAACTCCAGACAGCAGCCTCTAGCTCTCAGGCATGAGGAGGACTCTGGGAGGATTCCACTTCTGGAGACCCTCAGTTCCCCTGTCCCCAAACCTAACCAACCTTTCTGCTCACCTGCAGCTGAGCCCAGGGAGTCTCGTGCCAGTAACCATGTTCAACTACCACTCCACTCTGACCAAACATATTTTGTATTTCTCTGGGTTGAAACAGCTCCTGGAGTTTCCCTGGGGTCCTACTCAGCCTGGAGAGTAAGGTGAGGGTTTGGTGCTGTACAGAGCTCTAACTCCACAAGTGTTTTGAGCTGAGAGGGATCTTCCAGCATATCGTTATAGATTAGGTGGTCAGGCAATCGAGGGCTTTCCAAGCTGGAGCTGCACTGCAGTCCTGCTCAATCCTGAGAGGCACAGTGTGGGCTGTGGTGGAGATAGAGCTGTAGCCCTGCATTTATTTGGAGCAAAGCATTGCCCAGCAGACAGCAGTCTGCCCTTACGCAGGGAGTTTCCCTGTCTTGTCCCTTTCCTGTTCAAGAATCTTCCTAGCTATTATCCCGCACAGACTCCTGACCTCGTAGTATACAGCTGAATGTATTTTGCTACAGAAAGAGACTTTGCTTTCATATGCCATTTTTGCTCTTCCCAGCCTATGCACTGTTATGTCCCCTGCAGAACTCCCATACTCCGAATTTTTGGAGGACACTCTCATTTTTCTACAAGATCCACTCTTTCATCCCTTGGGTCCAGTAAAAGGTAAGATTTTCATTATTAAGACCGAGTTTCTTATAAGAGAAGCAGCTGATGAAAAATGAAGGACTAAAGAGCTAGGAGACCTTGCTAAAATTAAGTACATCTGGTCTCCAGTGCGGCATTTGTGTGCTCAGTCATAAGGAGGAAACTAGGGATGAACTTCTGCCTTGGCCCAATGAAGCCCTTTGGTTCCCTAGGGTGATGCCTTAATGACTAAGCTGGGAGTAGGTGCAAGAAGGTAGGTTTGGTTTTCCACAGAAGCTCTTCGGTTTTCCTGGTAAAATGGAGCCACTCCCTAGAGCACAATACAAGGTTAAAGGACCCAAAAGGGGTATGTGGGTCTGACGAGTATCACTGAAACAAACAGCATTGGGACCCAGCAGTACTGCTGGCCTCTACCAAAATTCCACTTTTTTTGGCTTTCAAAGCAGTATATTCACTATACCATTGTAGTCCTATGTGTAAAACAAAAAACCAACCTCACACGTACACCGCTGAGCCTTTGCAACGTCCCACTGGAAGCAGAGCAACTTTCAGACAAGAGACAGATGTGTAAGAGCATTGCAAGGGTCAGCGAGCAGCACCTTCTCTGAGTTACTGGTCAGCTGCGGTAAGCAGGCCGGAAGAGAAATGAGACCTAAAATATGGCCGAGCCTGTTTCGTTTAAAGCTAAAAGGAGCATCTAATTTTTTTCCCCCAGATTTCCCCCTAATGTTTAAAACTCATCCCCACCTACATTCTGTAGGCAGGAGGGAGAGCAGTTAGTGAAAACCCGCCTGCAAGGAATTGCGCACGGTGTGCCAGACCCCCAGGGCATGCTGAGCCCCCGGGGTGCCGGCTGTGGGGCACCCCGGCACGAAAGCCCTGCCAGCCCGCTGGCTGCGGGCCGCCCCCTCACGGAGGCCGTTGCCCCCGCCGGGAGCTGCAAGATGGAGGCCGAGCCGGAACCCCGCGGCGCAGGCGCAGNAGGTAGGGAGGGAGGCGGGGCCCCGCTCCCCGGCACCCCCGCGGGGTGCGTGTGGAGCTGCGTGTGACAGGCTTCCCGGGTGGGTGGAGGTTCGTCTCCCCCATCTCTTTGCGCCCCTCAGAAGCCGAGGGACCCCCCCACCCCGGTGCCGGGGTAGGCCACCCTGTGGCTCACGCTGTTTGTGGGATCGGAGCCCCTCCCGCTTCACGATGGTCTTTTCCCCGCCACTACACGCTACGAAGCCTATTCAGCCGTAATCTCTCTCCTTATCTTGCCCGCCCCCCCAAAGACGTGAACGTCCCCCTGACAGGAGCAACGGTCACATGCAGGCGGCTGAACCCGGGAGCGGGGAGCGGCAGGAGGCCTTGCCCCGCTCCTCCGTCGAGCTGAAGATGGGGCCCTGTTGAAATTCTTCATCTGCTTTCCCATCGCCTTTGCAGAAGTCAGGTGCTCGCCCTCGCTCAGGTTCACCTGCTTGTTTTCTGCTAGCTGTTTCTGGGCTTTTTTGGGAACTGGAGTCGTCGGAGAAGCCTGGCGCAGGATGCAGTGGTGTGCTTTGATCCTGTCTGTGGCTTCAGATGGCAGAAGGTGGTCACTTTCTGTCTGCATTTAGCCACACCGAGGTGTCTGATGGTAACAACAGTACCCCTATATTCAGCACAAAATTGTCCTCTCTGAAATTAACTGAAGCAGTGAGTGCTGAGAAGTCTGGAAAGCAAGCATCAAAACAAATGTGTGAAAAGAGCCCCTGCGGTACACCTTTCACAGAACTTTATATTTTTGATGCAGCTTTCCCCTTTTGTGCCTAATGAAAATATCTTCTTCCATGTTTTGTTTTTCCTTCCTGCTACCAGTCTTTTAGGAAACTGAGCAACTCTAAAGTCTGCACTGGAAATGCTTGTGAAGTTTGCATCTTTATCTTTTAAACTTTTTCATAAAACTCTTTTAGCACTCTGATGCCCTAACAGTTAAGAGCAGCCTTTCTGCAGACTCAGCTGTGTGTCCAGTCAGGCTGCTGGTATAAATTGTGGTGCTCTGTTTGTCCCAGGGGCTATCCACAGAGGGATGGCAGGCCCTGGCAAAATCAGTAAGCTTAATATTGGAGTAAGAATGCACTCCTGTCAAAAAGCTGCAGATATAGGATGGGGAGGATGGCTGGGTTTACCCATCCTAATACGTCACCTGTCACTTTAGATATTTAATACTATAGATCCATCCTGTGGAATCCATTTCTCTTAGATAAGAGACTTCAGGAACAAAACCTGTTTGCATTAAATGATCTATATTGTGACCAATATGTATGAGTTCTGTTTACATTCACAAAATTGCTTCATCTCTCTGTTCTCTAGGTGAAGATATTTGCCCCCAATATTGAGCAAAGGGAGGTAGTCAATCACCTAAAAGGAAGTCCAACAGAAGAGAAAAGAAATGTGTTAGTTGAAAGTGCCAGACTGGCAAGAGGAAACATTCAGGATTTGGCTGAACTGAAAGTTAGTGAATTCGATGCGGTCATTTTCCCTGGTAAGTGCTTTTAAAAGGAAATAATTTGTGTTCTTTCAATTGCAAATAACTGCTTTGCCTCCACTATTTTATTTTTAAATCTGTTTAGAGAATAAATTATACTCTTGAATTTGAGAAGTATGTGGTTTTTTTCTTTTTTTACTTAATTTCTTTTGAGGATGAGAAAATGTTTTAGCAAGCTCTCATAGGCTGACAAATCATCTCAGTTTATTTTTTAATTTATAGTTCATTAATTTAAAATGCCAGAGTGTTCTTTTGGTGTTAGGTCATACATCGCGCCATTCCTTCTTTTTAAAGATTGTGAAAACTTTAGTGCCTGCTTGCGGACAAGAACACTGACCAGAGTAGAAAAGTAAGGCCAGAACTTGACATTGCATGGCAATTCCTTATTTTTAGGGCCTCTGAAATTGTTGGCAGAATAGTAGATTGCCAAGTAGGTCATATTCCCTGTCAGATGTGAGTACATTTTGTTTTAATTATGTATCTGGTCCGCTGCTGATCAAGTTATACTAAATATGTTTATGGATAATTTTTTATTTATAGACCACAAAATTGCCTTTCAGATGGAGGTAATTGTAATCACTTTAGAAATGAAGAAACCAAAGCATCACGAGGAAATTATGACTTGCTGAAGATCACTTTCCAGAATATTCATAGTACTGTTAAATACTGCCTTCATGATTGTGCTTAAGCATTAATTTTGAAGTTGTTACACTGTCTTCTGTTGTAAGGCCAGCAGAGGGAGTGTGTATATAATGCAGAGAAACATACTTGAAGCACTAAAATCAGTGGGTGACATCAGTGCTGATCAGGGAGTAGCTAGCAAATATTTTCCATGTTAATTTCATGGTGTTATAACCCAGGCTCAGGGGGGTTGCTGTAATAACTATTAGAGGGAAATAAACCCTATTAAGTTTGGAAATTAAAATCTTACCTCAGAGACACTCAAAAGTGAGCAAAGAGTGAAAGAAAAAATATTAAAAATGGAAAGCTTCTCGATGTTGTCCGTTGAAATACTTGTGGAAATTTCTGTTTGTTTATTGTAGAAAAGTTGATGTTGTGCACATTCCATAAAGAATCAAATATAACGGATGGTTACACTTACTAATAACCTTCTTGCTTTGATTATTCTGATGGTTATAAATCCAGCAAACGAAGATGCTGTAAAATATAATCTGCTTGTACAATTAAATGAAGATTCAATGCAAGTAAAGGATTGTTATAACTAATTTCTAGAAAGACAAATTCAGCAGTGTTTTTAATAGGAAATTATGTTATCATTCACAAGTGGTGTGTCTCAGAATATCATATGTTATCAGTTCCTTTTTATGTAATATCCATTTTGGTTTTACTGTGCTAACCTTTATTTTTTAAGTCCAAAAAGGTGGGGAAAAAGCTCTCCTGTAATTGTTTAAGTATTGAACTAAAACTTGAGAGTGAAGTTACTGTAGAGGGTCAAACCACTGTTTGCATTACTCTTGTGAACTGCACTCTCTACTTTTAACTATCGTTGGCCTTTCTTCTAACCCCTCTCTTGCTTATCAAGGGGTGCATATCAGATGATGCAGCTTTTCCAGTCACTAGCGAATGAATGTGAGGTTTCCTATTTCTCTATTTGTTACTTATTGAAGCAAGATTAAGCTTTCTAGCCTATGTAACATACGTGGTATAAAAAATCCGCAGTTAGTAAACCCATCACGTTTCATGTGCTAAAAGCTTTCAGTATAGTAACTTAACAGTCCTACGTATGCTGTGATTATATTGTAAAAAAAGGAGAATTTCTTTCTGGTATTGAATTTAATGGCTTTTAACAGTGTCTTTGAGCTTTTGGGTTTGTGGTTTGTTTTTTTGGTTTGTTTTTTTTTTTTTTTTTAGGTGGTTTTGGTGTAGCAAAGAACCTGTGTTCCTGGGCTGTAGATGGCAAGAACTGTACCGTCAATGAGCACGTGAGCTCCACACTCCAAGCTTTCCACAGTGCTAAAAAGCCCATCGGTTTGTGCTGTATATCGCCAGTCCTGGCAGCTAAAGTCTTTCCTGGTTGTGAGGTCACGGTCGGCCAAGATAAAAACGTAGATGGAAGGTAAGAAGGAAATGGATGGAGATATTTTACATGGGAATTAGGATTAGGAAATGGACAGTCTTCTGTGCAAAAGCCTGAAGTTTCTGGTGCCACTAACCTTTGGGTAACGTATTAGTGACATTTTTCACTTATTTCAAATTTTCACTTGCATAGTAATAGTAGGCGCAGAACTTGCAGGGCAGACAGACTGAATCTGTGAGGTTGGGTGATTTGTGCACTACAACATTGGAATAATTTTATCTCTAAATTCAGAAATACATTGATCTGCGATGTGTTCTATGATATCAACATCCACAGACACATTACAATTAATAGCATGAAAACTCTAGGTAGGCTTATCTCTTGCCTAAGCTGTCACTCTGTGAGCCACTGAAGGTAGCAAACGTTCCTGCACTGGCTTTATTGTGCTGTGTGGGTGCTAATGAGTCACTGGATGTAGCATCCATCAGTCCTAAAAGTGACGGAACAAAGAGACTTTTACAGAATCCTACCCCTGCAAACATGTAGGTGACCAAGGATATCAGGTTATTTTTTTCATGTTACATTCATGGTAATTGAGTGATAGATTTTAGCTCATATTAAGTGAGATGCAGGATTTGCTGACCCAGTGCCTTTGAAGGCCATGATTCATGTTGCAAATGTGCAAATGAAGAAAAGGCATCTGGCCAGCTGGCATTCAAAAATTTGGTACCCTGTGGTAATTTGAGTGGCCGTTTAAATTGCATCTATGGGGTTTTTTCTGTTCAGAGATTTTTAATAAAGTTTTTCTGGTGGTAGTAGTTTGGGGCCAGTTTAAGGGAGGCAGATAAGAACAGGGCCTGGCAGAAGTCAGTGCTGCTTCAAGGACTGTCAACTCCTGATCAAACTTCTGAATGGAATTTCGTATCAGCAGCAGTAGTGAGGGATTGCCTCCACCCCCTGTTCCTGCCTTTTCCTCAGGGAAAAAAAAAATCTCTGCAGAATCCCAGTGGGGATTTCTCCTTACATGGAGGTGTTGGAAAAGATCTAATGTGTCTGCAAGTTCAGCTGGCATGTCTCAAACTTTTGAGGATCAGTTATGGCTGCACTTGGTATCATCTTGTAAACTCATTGAAAGATTTTTAAAAACAGAATCGTACCTTCTACATGCTGTGGCTCTGCATTTCAGACGTTGTTTTAAAAGATATCAGATCACTTGTGTCCATAGGGGATGGGAGAACCTGACAGTGGCAGTCTGACTCCCTTGTCATCATGAGCTAAAGAGTCACTTAAATATTCTTGTAGTTCTCTCATTCAAGTGATGTTGGCAGAACTTTATGGCTGTGTCATCTCTTTACATTAATTACAATTTTTTTATCTACAGATTTCCTGATGCTGAAACAGCATCTGCTATAGCAGAGCTTGGATGTAAGCACATTTGCAAAAATGTAAATGAATCCCATGTGGATAAAGCCAATAAAATAGTTACTACCTGTGCTTTCATGTGCAAGGCTCCTCTGCATGAAATCTTTGATGGAATTGGAACAATGGTACAAGAAGTCCTGAAACTTGCCTGACTGGAAGCGTACACACTTCTGCAAGGAAATCAATTTAGCTAAGCGTAAGCATTTAGCTTGCTTTGATTGTATTAATAAAATAATGCCACTGTTAAACTTCACAGTTCTTGGTTTGTGGTTTGGTTGGTTTTTTTTTTTTTGTTAATCTGTAGTACATCACATGGTTATTGCAAAGCTTATCCTATTTATTGCTCTTTTAAAATAGAAAGCATGTGTTGAAGGTTGTTGTGGTGGTGGGGGTGTCCCTTTTTTTCTCATGAATCTGGGTGTATTCAGTCTTGATAAGATAATGTAGGAACCCT
Source organism: Fregata magnificens (assembly GCA_013389945.1). Taxonomy (NCBI): domain Eukaryota; kingdom Metazoa; phylum Chordata; class Aves; order Suliformes; family Fregatidae; genus Fregata; species Fregata magnificens. The sequence continues at coordinate 56,106 of WAAD01007765.1, forward strand.
CCTTGTCCAATGAGGTTTTGTCACGTCACTAATGATTATCAATAATTCATATTTGGTGTTACCCAGCTATAATAATAGATGAAATAGCTGTAAATGAGTCTGTAGATCTTCAGTATAGGTGAGTAATTCAATTCTACTTTCTAATCAGAAAGGAAAAAGAAAAAAATGTGGTTATTTGGGGTTTTTTCCTTCCCTTTCAAGTCTTTAAGCAAGTATAACTAATGGACTCCAGAAATTTTTGCGGAGCCCCCTAGATAAACCGACTTTATAACTCAAGAGTCAGAGGCTTAAGTACAAATGAATATGTTGTATGTGGAAAATACCCAAGTTTTGCTCTAATAAATGAAATAATTTGAGGTTTAGTTAGTAAAATGAGTTAGCTCATTAGCTCTAGTCAATCCAAGACCAATCGTTACAGCAAAGCCTGACGTTGAAGAGTAGCAACTGCTACTACTCTGTATGTGGCTGTGTTTATTTTAGCACAAACGTCAAAGCTTGGATGTAACAGGTGGCCTCTTCAAGGAGGCTTTAGAGCTAAATCTACAGAAATAAATATATAAAGACTTCTATTCACTGTCCTCAACAGTGATGTTTCTCACGGACACAGCCCTTCCATACTCATCTAGAATTTGGATTTCCCTTCTGGAGTTATTTAGCAGAAGCAGAATATACAGACGTTTTTGGCAGAAAGGCAGGGAAATTTTTGTGTCATGTGCAAGCAGTGCTCTGCCTCTAGAGGTATAAAGATAATTGAAGTTGACTGTGCCAGCAGAGGATCTTCTGTTTAGCCTGACTGAGCTGTGCATGTAATCACTAAATTATTTACTTAGTCAAAACCCACAATATTGGACTGAGCATGGCTCTTCTGTTACAGGAGTCCTATTTAAAAGTATCACTAAATAAGAGTTTGTCCTGAATTTTGTGTTTGCTTTGTGAACAGCATCTAGCTGTCGGTTGGAACATTCAAAGGAAGCGCAGCTTCTCCGAAAGTGCTCTAGCTGACTGTCCTGATAAAAATGTACTTAATACAGAACAGTCCTCTACTTTTTCCAGATTGTACACCGTCTCTATAATGCCTTCTGTGGCTTCTGCAGGCAGGACGCTGGAGGCATTGGATTGAAACTTTTTCTCCAAGTCCTCCTTTTTCAGAGGTTTCCTCCAGTGTCCATAGAATGTATCGCAGCGGTCGCTGATTGTGTTGCCATCCTGAAGTGTGACACTCACTTCGCAGTAAAGACTCTCAAAGCTAGGTGTGTTATCAGGAGGGTGCTCCAGCTGTGTTTTGCAGAGGAGCTCCCGCAAGGCTGGCCGGTCAATGTTCTCACTGGTGAAGGACTGGATCGACATGCTGCCATCCAGCAAAGCAGAGCATGCAACAAACTGGAAGGAGTGTCGAGCTTCATGCTCTGAGGTAGGGCTGGGTCTGTTCACATATTTGACCTCTGGGACTTTGAGAATGACTTTCTCAATTTTATCAAGGGGGAGCAAGTCGTCACTGCTCTCCACAAGCTTCCTCCTAACAGAAGATGCTGCATCAGCCACCCAGTGCGTTCCAAGATGAGCAGGAAAGCGTTTGATGGCCACATCTTGCTGGTCCAACAGCCACGGATAGGACTGCAAGGTTGGCAGAGTCTGTGGGTTATAATCTGTATAAAAGGCACCTATCCCTGACTCCATGTCCAAGATCTGTTTGTTTCCTTGAAGGCCATGTGATGCCAAGCAAGCTGCTTCCAGTCCATGCTTGGCAGCATTGCCAATGTGGAGGGGCTTTGTTTGGGTTGCTGCGTTAGCCAGCGGGGCACCTGCATAGGAGGCAGCAATAGCCAAGGCATTTTTACATTTCAGCTGGTCAAGAGCTAGCAGTTTAGCACAAGCTGCTGCACTCCCCATTGTACCAACCACAGTCGGTGGGTGAAACCTGAGAAAACAAAATCTCTTCGTTACCTTATTTCAAAAAGTTACCTGAATTCACTATATACACAAGCGACGATTTCCTTTCACTGCTGTGGAAGATGGATTGGACCATAAAGAAACATACGTTCAGAATTCATGTGCGGTCCTAACAGAAAAAGTTGCTGCTTTTCCTCAGGAACAAGTTAAACTGGAATAGTACCACTTACAGTAGGTCCTCCCCAGAAAGCAATTGAAACATTAGAACTGCTCATAGTTCAAGGTATACTGAACAGAATAATGGCAAAAGCATCACAGTTATATAGTCATCTATAAATTATCTGTAAATAATTTATAGTCATCTATAAATTATACATATTGGGGGAGGCAAGTTTTGTTATTCTGAAGTAGTTTTGCAAAATTGGTAGAAAGAACACATAGAAAATAGCAAGAAGACACCTAGTCCATGCCACACTTCAAGGCTTCCCCCTAAGCACTCCCCGTCTTCTTGGGCTCTGCTCTGAGCCCAGCACCGGTGACTCCTTTCTGCTGAGAGCAAGCCACTGTGTGCAAGTGAGGCATGATCGTATGTATTCATAAAAGCCTGAGACCCGAACTGTTAAACATTGCCCTTTTGCTGCTGTTTTTAATAAATAGGGTGATTGTCACCTCCTTCTTGTAAACTGATCAATGCTCTCAAAAAGAAATCTATTAGCTAAGCTGTAAGGAGTCATGTAAGTGTATTTATGTTTAAGATGAACCTTTCCTAAATTTCCAGTCAAACAACACAGAAAATATGATTAACTGTGCCATTTGTAATTTAACTGGCATGTAATTAAGTATATTAACACCGAGAGAAAAAACCTTCCACTCAACTTTCTACCTGAAGCATTTCTACTTACCGTTTTGGAATATTCCTGGCTTCGCTGGAGAAGCGCAGCAGCCTGCCTTGCACTTCGATTCCCACATTGAAAGCTAAGAGCAGATCAAGACCTGAGATTTTTTTCTTCTGAGGAAAGGCCTCTGAGAGTGCAATCACGGCAGGGAGCACAGCCCCGGACGGGTGTGTGGCTGGATGCCACGTGTCATCAAAATCCATTGAGTGCACCTAATGGAAAGAAAAGACGTGACTTGTCATCAGAAATAAACCCTGACTTGGCAAGATTGGCTCAGTCAGATGAAACTACTGTAGCTGGCATAAAAAAGGACTGAAGAATTAGATTTTCCTTAGAAAGTAAAACTTCAAAAGTCTTTCTTTTAAGACCTTTACTCCCCACATGGCTCAGTGAGAAGTGGCAATGCAATACAAATCTTGCCTCAAAGGAGTATAATTCTGATTCAAATTGCACCAGTCTAGAACCAGTATGACAATGAATCTTCTTTCCTACAATAGGCTTTTGCTGCTTTAATCAGACTGGCATAGAACAGCAGTTCTAGGTCCACCATGTGAATGGTGAATTTTCACTTCCCCCAAAACAGCATATAAACATAATGAAATTATTTCCCCTGTACTGCAACTGGTGCTACCATTAGGGCTCACACCATTAAAGCTGTAGCAGTTGAATCCATACTGCTAACTGAAAGCTGTATCAGAACTTCTCTAGTGCAACCATCCACAGGCAACAAGCACAAGCCTGCAAGTGTACACAAGGCTTTAGCCTGAATTTTCAGCACATGGAAACAAGACCTGTCACACGAAGAACCAGAGTCCCTGGGGTTGCTGGGAGTAGGAGAAAGCTACAGTCTTAAAACTGGGACGAACTGCTTAGCCCTTGAGAGTATAGGAAGAGGCGCCTCCTCTTTCCCATGCCCAGAGCCCAGCTGCTCGGGAAGATTTTGGGCATTCCCAGCATGGCATATGGCTGCTGTTCTGGTAGCAGACTGCTCCCAGCAGTGCAGTCAGTGTTTGCAATGTACAGTTTGTCAGAACCACCCCCCCACAAAGTTTTGAGAACCTCCAAGGAATTGAGAGCATCAGGGACAGCATTTTTAATAACATAATAATGCCTCAAAAGCTGAACTTTCATGCCTATTCACCCGTGTCTTACTTGAGAGCAAACTGGGAAGGTGGTCAGGCTCCCCAGCACTCAGGTCTTGACCCATGATACTAGGAATACAGACTTCTGAGGACTGCATTCCTGAACAGACAGAAGAAAACCCAGTCCCTGCCTTGAAGAACTTTGATGCCAGCTGGGAAGATGCCCAGCAGAGCGGGATAAGGACCATGGTCCCCAATACCCAGTAAGCTGCGTTCCTGGTGTCTTCAATAAGTTCTTAGAATAATTGACCTGTGACCGAGATGTAAACTGAAATGATCAGGTACATGCTAACAACCAGATTTTGATATCACTCAGGTTACTAGGAGCTGAGAGGTACCAGATCTCATTTCCAAGGTAATTTTCTCTACACTGGAAATGAGGTGTCAAATTGGACCTTGGATTTTGTTGTGACACTAATTTAGATAGGCTTAATATTACCATTTCCTTGGTTGGTCACCTTCCCTAGTTTTGCATAATTGCCAAATTTGTCTCCTCCACCTCTGGCGCATCTTTCAATTTCAAATGGTTTCAGCCTAAATCTGAATTTAGACAAATGTCTGAGGAGTCAGTTATTGCTTTGCTGACAAAGCATGTGTCCAAAATATATAACTGGCTTTTGAAAACTGCATGACTGAAGATTAAATTGCGTTCTGATATAATATGTATGTATGTATATGTGCATCTGTCTCTATTTGTGTTTTTCCTCTAACTATACTTTGCCAGTTGGGGTGAAATGTGGATCCCAGTGAAATCAGTGAGAGCTAGAGTACGTCTCTAGCTGTAGCAAGGCTGTAACAAGCTGTAGAGTTCTGACCTTTGCAAACATCCCCAAGTCCCACATTAAAGGTAAGGGCTGCTGTTGAGTTGGATCAGATATATATTATGCCTTGAGCCCGGCCTCGTTGGAAGGAAGTTGAAGCACATTAGAAGAACACTCTAGGAAAGTTTTGTAGCAGGCTTCAGGCACAAGAATAAGAAGTAAACTAAGATTTTAGGAGCATTCTGTTGTTTCTAGAGTGAGAATGGTATCAATTAGTGTGATTTAAGAGCAAATAAAAGAGCATCTCTTACAGCCACTCCATTCACAAAAGCTGCATACAGAGGAGGCAGTCGGAAATCCAAATGGCCCCAGATGGTACTGGATATATCTGAGCTGTAGGTCTGAAACAAATTGACATCAATTAATTTAAAGTCCTGAACCCAAGGATAAATGTGCACGGTATCTCTGATGTAACTGAGATCAGACCATACCCTCTTGGGACCCAACTGTTCCCTTTCATGAGAAAATATTGTTCTATCAGAAAGTATGAAAAGAAATTTGGTTTCCTGTTGGCTTACATCAAGGGCTCTTTCCACCCAAACAGACCTCAGGGGGCAGACCAACACCATCCACCTGGCCATTGATGTCCGTTCTCACCGCCGATCGGCCATTCCCTCAGGACTGTCGTCTTGTTGGGGAAGATCTCCAGTTAAAGATTCTGATTTTCTACATTTTAGTAGGCCCTGGGTAAATGATATATGGCCTCCTGATGCTGTTATCCCCATGCTGTAAAGGGCTCTGCTCTTTTCCTTTTGCTGTGCAGATCTTTTAGCCAGCGAAGAGATCTTTGCAGAATTAAATAAAAGGGCATAAATGACCACAGTTTGGGAAGGGGGGATCTCTGTGCGAAGAGACTCATTGGCACACAGAGCTCTGAAGCCTGAGTCGAACTAGGCAGGTCTGACCGATAAAACAGTGGGCTAAACTCCTCCTCATTGATGTGCTCCTGTGTTGGGAAGGCTTCTCCTCAAGGTCAAGTACTCCTCTAGTTTAAGAACATGACTGGAGGAGAAACATGACCAATATACCTCAGACAACAATTATGTTTTATGGACTGGAAGTAACCCACTACTAACTCTCCATCCGTTTAACAGTCCTTTATTTTTGAAAGTCTGGTGATAAGTGATGTTTGCTTTGCTGATGTTTTTTTACTAAAAACTCATAGGTGAAAGAAAGGAAGGGTTTCTTAATTAACTGCGTTTGCAGTGGGGGGTCTTAGCATACAGTCTGTTACACAGGCTTTTGTCCATCCAGAGTTAAAAGTAACTTGAGCAATGATGTTTCCCTGTCTCCAGTGGGAAGAACACTGTGTCTCTCTTTCCATTCCCAAAAGAATTTCACCATGACAAAGTTTCCCCTTATAGCCCAAATTTTCCCTTGCTTTTCTTAAAACTAAACCTTAGGGTGTGCTATGAATGCCAGACACCTTACCTTGCTGTACTTTGTCACTTTGTGGCAGACCTCAGTGCTGGTACCCAGAAGCCCTACTCCAAGAGTATCCAGAATCATTCGCTTGCTTCTCTGAATAACTTGGTCTGTCAAGTGGTTTGCATTCAAACCATAAATCACATTGGCAAAATTTCCCGTAATTGTCTGAGAGGGGGGAAAAAAAAAAAAAAGAAGTAGTAGATATTTCTCTTCTCTTAGAGAAAACATTTTTTTTCTTTCTTCTTTTTTTGTTGCTTTCAGTTTTGGACTACTGCTTAGCATGCTGGCCATTTCTGTAGCCCCACCCCTGCTTACATGAATTGCATCAGCAAAACCAAGGTTTGAATTCTTCTTCCCAGAAATGCCACAGTGTCATTTATGTTTTATTTATACTTTCATCAGTGTCCTTGTCTGTTCTGTATTTCTGCTGCTTCCTCCCTGATGTGAGTCCTTGAGGGTAAGCACTGCAGGTGATGTAACTTTGCAAGATATCTATATCTATATCTATACACACACACATATATAAAACAAATAGAAGCAGAAAACCATCTGGCTTTGCATAATACCTTCTTATTGCTATTGAAGTCAGTGGGAAAGTGGCATTTCAATCCAGTGTAGGCACTGCCACACAAGGAGGCAGGATTTAATCTCCCTGAGTAGCAGAATTACCATCCCAAGCCTGGCTGAGCTTGGAGCTCAGTGGGAGACGGGATTTGGCAGCCCTACCTTGCACCCGCCACTCCTGGCTCCCAGCTCCCATTGAATTCATCCCCAGCTGGACTCCCAGCTTTTCTCCAAGACAAGATCTCACCTCTTTGAAAAGCAGTGGCTCCTTTTTCCTGGCTCCTGCTGATCTGGGAATTACATTTCTAATTTTTTTTTTTCCTTTCCTATTGAGCATTGACCCATTATGCAAACTCAGCCTGCTTCTTCTTGGCTGGAGCTGTTAGCTGCTGTTAATATCTCTATTAGAAACTAATCTAGAACTTCCCTTCTCCGACCATTAGAAACTTCTCCCTGTAGAGGCATATATTATTTACAACCAGTCTATACACACACTTGCTTTTTATATACTGGCATGACCGAATATAGATCTTCCCTCTCTTTGGAAATTGTCTCCTTCCATTTCCCCTCGTCCTTCCCCTTCCTCTACTCCCCTGCATATATCCACACAGAGCGATGATATTTCCTCTTGGCCTTCATTTTGCTAAGTTAAACAAAACAAACTGTGCTGCCCTGTCCTTTATAATAAGGCTCACCCCTACTATGGTAGTAGCTTTTCATTGTGTTTTTCCAATTGGATTTCTCTTTTCTGGCAATGGTGACCAGAATTGTACCCATTATTTCACCTAAGTTTGCACTCAGCTTTGTACTAAAGCATTAAAACTATTCTGAGGTACACAAGTCATTTAAAGCAGGTGAGACACATATCCCACGGTGTGATGCATGCCTACTGAAACATATAGAGTAAGGATACAAAAGCTTAAACAGAAAAGTGCATCTTACAGTGCAAAAAACCCAAGACAGTACCTTTGCCCACATCTTGGAGGGTTAGTGCGTGGTCCCAGAGAGATGCAGCAAATGAGTGGCGGCCAGCGAGCAGAAGAAATCACTCTCTCACTATTTATATACGTATGTCTGGGTTGGGGGAAGAAATATTAGGCCTTTTTTCTTGCTCATCTTGTCCTGCCCATTTCCTCCTCTGCCTGGAAATGTTCCTTTTTCTTCACTTTCAACTTTCCTCTGACTAACTGTACTATAAACTGCTGTTACATGTGTGAAAGGACTTTGTCTGCCACATATATGTCATGTGTAAACTGATACATGTGATATTTTATTACCAGATAGAAACTGATGTATTAGTTCAAGTGTCTTACATTTGGTGGCATGGAGAGAAGAGGTCTTTGGGTGTGTCAGGCTGACCTTGGGGAACCACAGTAGGCCGTGGATGGGAGAGCAATCAGCCCAGTACTAGACTACAGGATGGCAAAGGCTTAAACAACTTAACCTGTTGTTGGTTTGTTTTGGTTTTTTCTTTGTTCACTATATCTGTCTCCTCTATAATACATACAATCCACACACTGGGAAATGCGTGCCTTAAGAATTTCAGACCATGAGTTGGGTTAAGGCAGCTCTTGGGCATTTAATAGTGTTTTAACAGCATGAATCGCTACGTGAGGCCATCATTTCTACTAGCCGGTTTTCTGCATCTCACGCAAGGATGTCTTCTTCTAGGAAGGAGGCACTTCTCCCAACACCAATTTAGGGATTTTGCTTCTGTGGGAATCCCAGACTGCTACAAGACAGTGAGTGAGAAATCCCTGCCCATCCCATCAGGAAGGAGCAGACCCCAGAGGAGCATGAATAGACGCCACTGAACAATTCTGAAGTGAAAAAGTAATGTATGTCTGAAGTTTGGGAACCTCCTGGATTAGGGAACAAAGTCTCAAGTCTTTTTGGAATTGCAGTCTTGCACTTCCATGCTTAAGCGCTGCCTAAAACTTTAGGAACCTCAGCCCTTACTCAGCTAGCCTCAAGTAATTTTGTAAAGCCTTATCTAACTCCTGAATGCTTCCAGGTAGAGACCAGCATGGGTCTATAGGTAAAGTTAAACATTGATTTGAGCGGGTCTAACTACTACTGAAAGGTCCTGTTTCAGGCTGTGTCCTCTCCCCGTTCCTGTCCCTGGACACATAGTTCTCCTCCTCCTCGTGCCAGTGCTGATGCTGAGCAGACCCCTTTCTGAGCTGGTCCAGCCTGTCTCCAGAGCCAGCTTAGGGATTCGCAGCTGTCAGACAAAACTGAGCTTCATTGCCTCAGAAATGCAAAATTAAATCTAGCAGCACAAGGAGAGGGAGAGAGAAGTAGGGCTAGCAATATTCTGTGAAATTCTGGGAGGGCATGGGCAGGTAGAAAGAGATGGGAGGGGATCAGCTGTTCCCCAGCAAGCTCTAACCCAGACATTTGCCTCTTTTGCCAGTGCCTTGATCCAGTTCTGCTTGTGGACATAATCTTCAGGTGCCTAACTTGATACTGAAAGTTGCACTGGGTAACAGGATGCCTTAAATGACAGAAGCAGTAGTGTGTCTGTTCACGGACATAGCCAAAGAGCCTGAGGCCCAGGACTCCTAAACCCCAGCCCTACAAACACATACATAGTTCTGTACGGGCTAACCTGCATTATGTGCAGGCTCAATTTAAAACCTTGTCCTGTCTTTCTGTTAAATATGAGCAGCTGTTTAGCATGGCTACTGAACCTCTTCCCACCCACGTTTCGCTGTGAGTATACCACAGCTTCCTCACTCATGCATGCATAATCTGCATCTATATAAAACATTCCAGCAGCATTTCCTAGCTCCTCGGCGAGGTGTGTGCTTTGGCCAAATCCTGACCCCATGGGGAGACAGAACCGGAATGTGCATCAGTGCTTCTTCCTTGCCCCCTCATTTCCACACTAAGGAAAACCTCAGAGGTAGCCTGGATGTGCTGAAGAATTACCTTTAGCGCTGATATCAGAGCTTACTAATCCCATTAGGCTAGCCAGCTAGCCCAGCTAACAGGATTGCTCACGTTGACAAGGTTGGCAACGGTTAGAAAGGTTAACAGAAGTTAATGCTATTAGACTGAAAAAGTGAAAGATTTTTTTAACTTTCTCTTTTGTTCTTTCAGCTCACTCTTCCCTCCAGAAAAATGGAAGAAAATATCTAAAACACAGAACCACAGAATCACAGAGTGGCTGAGGTTGGAAGGCACCTCCAGAGATCACCTGGTCCGACCCGTCTGCTCAACCAAGGCCACGCAGAGCAGGTCGCCCAGCACTGTGTCCAGTTGGGTTTTGAATATCTCCAAGGATGGAGACTCCACAGCCTCTCTGGGCAACCTTTCACAGTGTTTCATCACCAAAAAATTACGTATTAAATAAAAGATACTCAAACCCTAAAGTCAGGCCCCTTTCAGTTCTCTTTTTCCTTTGCCTTTGGGCTATGTTTTATAATCCCATTCTGTTTCTCATTTCCTCCTCTTCCTCAAGGGAGACTGAAGTGAGATTTAAACATCTCCTTGACCCCTCTATGCTACTGGATGGCATAAAGGAGACCCAACAGCCCCACAGCCAGTTAAGGGGAATTTTCCTAACAGAAGAAGCAATGTGGGACCCTTTTCATTTCCCCTGACAACTCCAATGGAGGGAACAGTGAATACAGCTGAAAAGTATGCAGTAACATAATTACTGATTAGTCTCATTTATTTCTCTAATGACTGCTTTAATACGGGTGGCATTGTACTGGAAAGACCACAATCAGAATGGGGCAAAAATGGCTTATAACACTTTTTATCTCTAGAAGGCACAGTAGCCTGTAGGACTGCATCCTCAGCCTGCCTCTTGCCTCAAAACAAGGCCTATACAACAGCTTATGGCTTACAATGTCTTACTACACCCCGACACTTTGAAACACCTATTACAGCAAAGAAGTGCAGAGGTCCAGCTGCCTTTAAGCCCATTTCAAGACTCCAAAGTAAATTCAGAAGGGAGCCAGAACTTGTGATGTGCCTTGTAATGTGATGTGCGGTCACACGCTGCTAGCTGATCTCAGATACACGGTCACTTCCTTCTGTAATCTCAATTGCAGGATGGATTGTCCCATGCGTCGCAATAGTAACATCAGTACTATTTAAGGTCTGAATTCAGATATCACGAGAAAGTTACTTTTTTAAAAAAAGAATGAAGTGAAACTGCAAATGCACAAAATTAAATTGCTTGGGAGACTGCTTTCCAAAATATGGTCTGCAGACCTCAGTGTTAGGTGTATGCTGTAGACTGGGAGGGAAGGGAAAGCAATATGATTATCGCTGCAGGGGGAAGAGGCATCTATACAAAGTCCTGTATCTCCACAGGAGAATTCATAGGGGTCTAAACAGAAGAAGGTTGAAAATCACTGACTGAGAGTTTGGCACAGACTGTCCACCCTGACAAAGGGAATCTGCTGCTTTCCTCTTTTTGACACAATACGCATGGTTCAGCAATTTGGGCAGACAATTTGCTAACTAGTGAGCACAATGGAAAGACAAAATGCATTCATCCAAATGCCATTTGCAACATCGTGCACAGCTACGGTAATGAGCTGTGTTGATTACAGAACAAGGCTTTAGAAAACCAGTGCCCCACAGAGTCTATTTTCTCTTGCTGACATCACATTTTTAAGCTGCTTTTTTCTTTCTTTTGCCTCCAGTTATTTTAGGCTAAACTCTGCCCACACCTGCAAGCTGTATATTTGCAACTGAAAGCAGTTTTGGCCTTAGCCTTATGCTCCTTTTGTTTTAAAGAAATACAAAAAAATATGACAAAATACAGAGGCCAGGCTTCCTTTTCTCTAAGCCAGCTTTTAAGATGTAACTTTGTTCATGGGTTGTGCTACGATGAGAAAATGGGAGGCAGGTGCCAATGTGGTCGGTTTACAGACCCTCTGCTATTGCTGAGGGTCTGAAAACACCTTACAAGTGCAGGACCCACTCCTTTTCCCTCTACTGGGATATTTTAAGTACAGTAAAGAGGTGCAAATCTTAGCAAATGGTCTGGAATAGGTGGCTTGATCTAAATCCTGCTAACAGCCCTACAGCCGTAAATCCTGGGATCCTGGAATTCTGGATGACTACCATTATAGTCTCCTGTGCCTCTTTTTCCCCAAGCTTACCTCCCCATGTTCACCCCAACAACAATTGCTAAGCCAGCTAGCAATAATACACAGCAAAAACAATAGGCGATGATTGCACCATGAAACGTATAATTCTGGAAATTTCTAGCCTATAGTAGTTCTCTTATTCACTTACTTGCACAACTAGTGACAACTGCAGGGCAATCTCTGAGAAGTTACAACACCTTTGTTTCCTTTTTTCAAACTCCTTACAGCAAATCTCGGAAATGCCCTATTCTGGCAAAGGTTGCCATGAGTTAACACACCAGGTCTGCATTACACTGTTCTTCTCGCCTTCGTAAATTAGCAGCGCTATTGCTAAAGGCAAGTCCTCACAGTTCATTTTAAACTTGTGATGTAGACGCTGATTTGCTTCCATGAGCTGTAAGATAGAGGTACCAGATGTAACTGGGATAATCACGTAGGATCTTGTTAAAGACAGATCGATCATTTCAGTGTAGACATACCATGAACTCAAGCTGCTCCACTAGTAGCAAAAGCATGTTTGAAGCCAAAGAGTGTGTCGCTAAATGATTAGGCAAGCCCCTTCGACATCATCTTTGGAGTAGCATCAAGGGGCTGAACTATAACAACACGAGAAAACACCGCAGGTCCAATAAATTCCTGTTGACCCAATGTAAATTTTAGATCTCACCCATACTATAGCCTTTACCTGTAATACTAGTGCCAGCATTCAGATGCTGACAGTGTAAGGGGCTACACCTTACTCGGCTGCCTTGGGTACACAGCAAGGCAGCTCAGGAGGAGGAGGTGCAGGGGAGGGTGACACAGCCAGCTCCAGCCCCCTGTGAATTGCCTCTGCACGCTGGGGTACCACCACTTCTCCCTGGGATGCCTCACAGTCGCGTTCCCAAAGCTGCTCTTCATCGCACTGTAGCTTCCCACCCTATTTTCTAAAGAAATAAGGTTACCTGGGCTAGTAGCAGGTGGCTGTAGGGTTTCTACACGGCACGACCTCCAGTCTGAACAATAACAACAGGTGTAGGAGATCACGTAGGTTTTCTGTATGTGCACAGACTTTACCATAACTTCTCCTTGCTGATGGTTTTGGCAGCCTGGGGCAGCCTGTATCACACATTGCTCTCTTAATCAAAGAGCAGTCCTGATGTCTATATTAAGTGGCCAACATGCAGCCAGATATCATTACAGGACTTGTGCCATTTGGGGAGATGATAAAACTTGACTAGCATAAATTCAGAGTTTGATTAGCGAAAACCAAATTAGCGTGAGCACATGTGAGGGATGTGACAATTTTAATTAAATTACCAGCAGAACTCTGGTGGTGCAAATGAGGCATTAGTCACTGTGCTGGGATGCTGCATCGTACAAGGAAAGGTTCCCAGCAATGAGACCCTCCTGATCATTTCAGAGCAAGCCCAGATGTCAGGCCGTAACAGGTCCCAGCAAGCCTGCGGTGGCAGTCCAGTGGGGAGAGGTAGATATCAAGATCTAGTATACAAAAAGCTTCAACGTTAATTAAGGGCTAAAAGAGCCTCTCTGCATCCAAACTATTACTCAGGGATTTTGAACCCCTAGGAAATTATCCCAGACGCCAACTTTTGTCTGTACTGGAAGGGCTAAAATAACACCTAAAGCATATACAGCAAACCCAGAATGAATAATAAAACATTCTCTTCCAAACAGAAACAGGCTTTGGGAGAAAAATTCACCTAATTTTGTGGGAGTCCATCATTTATCTGTCAGCAGCTGCAGAAGCACTTGAGACGGGTACTGTGAGACACTGTGCGAGTTGGCAGAATTGTTCCTCCAGCTTTCACTGCAGACACCCGCTCTCCTCCTCTCAGCTTAGTCCCTCCCAAACATAACCCCCCCGGAAGAATTTAAACAATGAACCACGTTGCAAAAGCCACAGAGTGCTTGTTGCTAATGTCTTGCTCATTCTGCAAGCTTGTGCCATAGTGTGATTATTTTTCTCCCTCTTAATCACTGGACTGCAACATCTCCTCAGACAACACGCTCTCATTTTGATCCCAGAGGCAGCTTGGGTATCCCATGAGCTACACCTGCCCTTTAGCATCCTGTGGTTTCTTTTGGGGCACTCTCCAGTAACTGGAGAAAGACTCTTTTTCCTCATCCGTGGTTGTACGTAGCTAGATCATGCATTTTCCACCCCTGATACATTTCAAGAGTGCCAAGAAATATTGCAAAACAGCCTAAAATTACACTTTAAATGTGGCAGTTTCTGATTTATGGTGTAATTATAAAACATGCCATGGTAGTTATTCGTCGTGCGACCGAGTAATACATGTTTCAGACTGTAAAACATACTGTGGAATTTCTAGCTGTGACTGTGTATTCAGCCCTAAAGAGAAAATGGGTGTAATTACACCAACATTTATAAATGGGAGAAATAACGACAAAGATGGAAGGTTAAATCTGAAGACAAGAGCTGTGAATACATAAAACATTTATATTATTACACTTTTCTAATTGAACATTTAAGCCGAAGCTAATGATTTGATTTTAATTGGTCCTTTTTTACATAAGTAGCGTTTGAAGAATTTTGGCTTTTAGAATTTATAATGACACTATTTTTTCCCCTAACATTACTCATCTTCGGCATAGTCGGTTAAGACAGATGCAGGAAGCATTAAAAATCAAGGAAAATGACTACTTTCACAAAATGAGATGAGTGATTCTGTATGATGATTTGATCATCTGTGTTGACTCTTCAGCTCCAGCAGGGTTTAAAACTATTCACATAAAAGTGGTACCTACTGTCAGATGTAGTGGAACTCAGATGGTATTTTATTTACTTTTTCCCCTCCCTGCAATAGTTGAAGATATCCCTCCTCATGCGGTCTTGGAAGTTGAAGGAGCAATAGAGTTAGCTATAAGGAAAAGAATATGTTGTTTGAGTCATTGTTTTTTATTTCAAAAACATTATTCCAGGTCACATTCAGTGAGAATGTACTATGTTAGTGGTATCACCAAGGCACACAGCTTATCCTACTGACTTTGGTAACTGTTCTGCATGGCGCAATGCCAGCACTATGGCTTTGGATTTAATATAATAAGCAAATAAACAAATCTTATTCCTCCTTTCCACAATTAGAAGGTTTTGCCATTCCTGCAGTCTGGCTATTTCCATTCTTTATCAAACTGGGCAGTTTTGAAGTCCGTTTTGAAGTCTGTGTTTTCTTTTGGGATATTTTTTTCTTTCGGGATATTTTTTTCTTTCTTATTTGCTTGATTTGGCATGGTATTTTATTAAACTTGGGATGGGGGAGTCAGAAGAGAGAGGAGGTGCATTTCCCCCCCCCCCCAACTAATCGACTGAGTCACAAATGAAGGAATACTGAAATGTTGCTGTACATCCTAAAACACCAGCACAATTGCAGCAGGGCATGTCATACTGTTCAACCAGCGATACACAGGATAGGCACAATGCAATGCTGTTTCACTGCATAAAAAAAGAGGCAGCTGCCATGGGCGGCAACTTTTAGGAGGCAGTTTGCTGCCTATGAGGCCTACGAACAAAAAAATAAAGCTGAGCATTTTTTTTGCCTGATCCACCCATCGCTGCTTTGTGCTTTTGCATTTGTGCAGCTGCCCTTAGGAAGAGCTCTTAAGGAGGAATGGGGTGGCTGGTGCTGAGAAGTTGTTTCTCCCCACAGCTTCCTGCTGTCTAGCCCTACTACCCTTGGCAACAGGACTCTCCTCCACCTTCCAAGCACAGCCCAACCCTGCACTGCCCCTTTTTCTCCTGTGCTAACAAGGCCCGGGCATAGTTCCCCACGTTCTTCTACTCCCTGCAAATTTGGGAAGCCTATCCAGTTCAAATCAGTTAGGGAAGGTGGATGGTTCCTTGGGGAGGGTGAAGGAGGAGAGAAAAGAGAAGACATGTGGCTGTATGGGAATAAAACATGCCCTGCCTCTTAAGGATGCTGGAAGAACAATTTTTTTTGTGGGGCAGGGAAAGATGGGGAAGAAAGGAAAAGAAGAAGGGGACGAAAGAGACCCCAAGTCCTCGTATGTTCCCACCTTCTAAGCTCCTCCGATTCCTCCCAGATCTCTTCTTCCCAGCCTCCCAAAACATGATTTACAGCAACACTGAATTTTTCTTCTGCTGAGAAGCTGAATAAATTCCTGCTGTCTGTAAAGGAAGAGCTAGTGCTAACTTCTCATGCCTCCCTCAGCAGCAGCAGGCTGAGACAGGAGAGGCCCCTCTGCTTAACAAACCTCCATGAAATAAAGCGCAACTGCTCCAATTTTTCAGCATTTTCTGGTACACTGGGGCACAGGGCAATGTATGCAGGGCTGTTTGATGGAGGACTAACCAGTTGGCCTGGAGACCCTCTGCACCTGAGCCAAAATCGGTACCAAGTTCAGCTCTGCAGTAAGGTCCACACCCTCCACCATAGTCCACATGTGGCTTGCAGTCACGCTGTTGCTGCTGGCCCTTGGTAGGCACTAACACAGGCCAAGCTGGCCGCCCTGCATGTCTCCCTCAGCTAGGGTTACATGGCGTTTTGTCTGCCCTCGTTTTCCTTGCTGGCAGCATTTGGCTTGCCTCTTCCTGGTCCTCTAGACAGTAGAGAGCAACTCAAAATACCCATGGGGGCTATGTCTGCTGTCTGGCACATCCCGAGCAGGAGCTGCTCAGCCATGGTGGCAGCAGCTCCTTCCCTCTGTTTTCTTGGCTGTGCATGCAAGGACCTAGGGCAGACAAGCCTTGTGCTATCTATCCTCTGCTCCCGACTTCATTCTGTCAGTGCCATCGTTTCTGGCCAGAAATGCTACCTGCCTCTTTCAGACGCAGCAGGAAGGTTGTCTGTGAGTTGACTTTGTGCCAGAGACTTCTTGATTCTGGGGTTTGATGCAACATGGGAATTGATCATGTTGATGACTGCTCTTGAGCTGTGGCTGAGAAGAAAAACCCCAAACCAAACAAAAAATCCCAAGCACATGATTCCTTCCTAGGATCAGACTGCTCTCACACATTGACCACACCCACAGACTTTTCCTGTAGGTACAGACATCTTTGCCAGCCAGTACCTGTTAAGGCAGCTGCTCCAAAGTTTGCAATTTTGCATCATGCATCCAAACTCAGCTTTCATTCCTGTATCCCAGGAGGGCACGTGCTGTGAAGCCCTCCCCGAGACTGTAGGTCAGCAAAGGGGAAATGTTCAAGAGTCTGGGAGAGGGAGAAAGGGCTTGTGGTCAGACCTCTGCATACTCTCCATGTGTTCATGAAAAAGGTGGGAAAGAAACCATGGCTAAGGGAAGGAGGAAAGTATCTGTTTGTATCTATTGTATTAACTGCAATTATCATTTAATGTGCTGCTGCTTCCAGAAGGAGTCAGAGGTATATTGAGCTTGCTCACTGACTCCAGGTAAAATATATTGATAGATCTGTGCTATCTATTGCCTGGTATTATATCACTTCTTTACCTGTCCGTCCGTCCTTCCTTCCTTCCACTCCTGTTCTCATAGGTCAGCTGGGAGCACGTCTCACCTGAAACCAGTGCGGGATGCCAACTTCCCATAACTTTATAAAAACGGTCCACTCCAGTTTATGCCCTAGGAGTGGATGCCACACTGATGCTGGAAAATGGTGATCTTTGGTCAGACTGTGTGACACATGCTGGAATGATGTCATGATGGGGCTGGCAGTCAGTGCTGGAGATGGCACTTGGAAAGCAGTGAGCCCTCTTCTCTCTCCTGTCCCACAAGTCATCAGCCCAAATAATCTCCATTAGGGTGGGTGCTTCTGACAGAGGACTTGGAGCTTCAGGGACATTCAAGAAAAAAAGTGCAAGGTTGAGGGAGGAAGCTGAATTGGAAAATCTGCTTCTGGGCTGTGACAAAAGTGTGGTCAGTCCCCAAGAAATCCCTGTAAGGATATGGAAAGATGGGCTTCAAAACCTCACTAGGTTCTCACAAGAGGGTGGGCAGCATATAAAGGTGAGTGGGGTGCCTTCCTCCATGTCATCACACTACAAGGAAGCCTGTAGTGGAGAGACCTGGCCCGAAGGTCCCCATCATCCACAATATCTCTGAGCCTGAAGGGCAGTGTACCCAGAGCATGCCCATAGGCTTCTGCTGTTTCCATACTCTGAGAGCCATACAAGAGCCTTTGTGGGAAGGACAGGAAAGCCCGGCAATCCTTACCTTCAGATCAGGCATTTCTGGATGTTTCTGAACAAGCTGGCTCATCCCAGACAAGATCTGGTTACATAGGATAGAGCAACTCACAGGTTACCTCAGTCTGTGGTGGGATACGAGTTCAGGTAGACAGGCAATGATGGAGTAATTATTGGTGCATCCTTCTCTACAGTGTGGATTTCATTGACAGCAGACACCCTAGCACAGACTCCAACCTTGCAACTGTTAATAAGCGATGGCGTTTAAAAGACCACATATATTTGGGACCCTTATTGCTTTAACTTTGCTGTTTCTGTATCCTCATTTTCTGCATTTTTACAGTGATAAGAGTGAGAAACTTATAGAAAAAACTTACATTCTCAGCTGACAACATGACTTAAGGTCGTGATGGCTTTAAAGGAAAAAAACCAAATACTTCAAGACTCTAGATCATGTATTGAGAGAACTATATGAATATGAATCAGGAGTGAATCCATACTGGGAAATACAAATGATTTATAAGTATCTAAAAGACAGAATACAGCAAATCTTAACATCTTATTCCTATAGATTGCCACAAAGTAATACTTGCATGAAGCCATTAACCCCAAAAGAGTTCTGATTACGTGAAAGACTGGCTGAGAAACTGTCATGAGCCTAGTCTCAATGTAGGTCAGTGCATACTCATGGTAAAACTGCAGGAAACTTAAGGGAAATGATCTCCATCTAGAGGAACTCTCGCCTGAGGTTTTGCTGGAACTTGCATCGTGTCCTCAGTTAAAATTAAACATGGTGAGATGGCCACATGAGCAGTGGCGCCATAGGGAAGGGTGCAGATCAGAATGAGCTTCCTTAAACTGAAAAAGCACTGCACAGGGTGACACACTTGTGTTTATCCATCCATCTTGCGAGCACAATTATTACACAGGTAAGCAAAGTCACGGTAATGGCACACACAAATTAGGCATGGAAAAATGGGCAGAAGAGCATATGAGCAACAACAAATCTTCTTAACCTTTCTGACGTTCACTCATAACTGAATTATAAATAAATATATAATATACATAATTATAAATAAAGTTCACTCATAACTGAATTATAAATTTTAACTGAATTATAAATTATAAATTTTAAATATCCTTTGGTTACAGAAATATGTCAAATGTACCATGTATGAAAAAGATACAGAAAAACGATTCGGAGGAGTATAAGAGCGATAACAGGTTTAGAAACTATGGCCTGTGAAAGAGGTGTGAGGAGGTTTATTTAGCCTAGAAAAGAGAAGTTGTGCCGTTTCACATCACAACTAAGCCAGTCCAACCACTGGCACATGTGTGATGCCCTCCCCAGGGCTTGATTCAGTGAACTAAGTCAGCAGAAAACTCATTTTACAAAAGAACTGAAAGCTTCCCCACTTTATCTTCTGAACTGGTTCATCGTAATAACACGAGGGCTGGCTGAATGGGGTAAAAAAGTAGGGTGGTTCATTTTGGCAGCAGCTAACCTTCAGACTGGCTTAGCTTTAATGTGGAAGCGCACCATATACGGGTACATGATACAGAAATACAATCTGTATATTTTAGGAAGAGGATCTTGAGCAACTTTGCTGTATGTGCTAAGAAAGAAGACAAAAAGAAATCTGCTAAATATTTATCAAAGATTCTTGTTTTATGTGAAAAAACCTCTTTATAACAGGAAGGGTACTGAAACTTTAAAATACCCTACATAAGAATATTGTGGAATTTTCTTCACTGGAACCATTACCAGTGTATTACGCTGATGTCTGCCAGGATTAGTCCAAGGTTTCTTATCCTGCCTCGGTGCAGAGGTGGATTGGAGGATGATCTCATGAGATTCATTCCATCCCCCCCTTTTTCTGACTTCACTATTTACCAAGTTCACCCATCCTTCCTGAATTAGCACCAACTGAACTCAATACTACTTGGAAAAATGGCTTTAACAAGAACAGTAATACTGTTATTTGACTTCTATTTTGTTGAAGACCAGAGAAGCATTTGTGAACACATTGTGTGCGGACACATTATGAGACACACTGCTCATGATCTGCTTTGTATTCTGGAAAACTTCCTAGACTGGCACAGCTGGTCTCTATATACACCATGAAAATAAGTGCACAAGAATAAGTCATACTTCAGAAGCGACCCCAGACTTATGGTTCAGACTGCAAATGGGATTGCAACACTTGCAAGTAGTTGCTCAAGCATGACGGAAATCCAGTTGCAAATACTGGTCACCAGCTGAGAAACGTGTACACTGAGATATACAATTTCATTAATATATCAGAAAAGAAGTATAAGAAACAGCAATTTTTTGTTGAAATATAAGTGATGTTCATATTCAAACTGCAGAATTATGAAATTGGAGTTAAAATGAAGCAGAGCGATGTGCTGTATTCAGGACTTCTTTTTTTTTTTCCCTTTTTGGAAAACTTTTCCAGAAATGACAGGCTGCAGAATCAATGAACGAGATTTGGAAAATACTGAAATGCACTTAACCTTCTGTCTCCCCATAGTCAGTAAATGCCATTATTAATGAGGTTCTCTAGTGCAGTGTTTTGCAGACAAACTAAACACCACAGCTTTCCTATACAAAACTCTCTACTCCCTTTACTGGAGGGAAGTTCTGCAAAAAGGAAGAATAGAACCAAAAAAATTTTACAGACATTTATTAAGAAAATATGCCAATTACTTTAATTAATAAAACTTTGTTATCTAAAGAACTAGACAAAACAGTTCAAAAGCAGCAAGTCTGTGGATTCATCTAGACTTTACAGGTGAGGGATCAAGCTAAGAAGAATGCTTTACAGAGTATCTTTTCAAGTCTTTGGAAGTCCTGTCAAATGGAGAGGATCAATAATAATTTAGGGAGAGCACATAAGCCCTTCAAAGAAATCTGAGCACAGAACTTGCTGTGTAATCACGCCCACCCTACTGATGCTGTGCAGCCTCATGTGGGAACAACCACTGTGGGACATAAAGCTGCCACCCACAGGTTGAGGAGCAGGTAAGCTTGCTTCTTTGACAAGCCCTGCTAACCTTTGAAGCTGGGATCTACTTGTTCTAATGGGACTGATTAAAGACGGAGAGGAAACTTCAAAAGACTTTACTGCCTCTGTGAAGTAGTCAGAAGGCTGCACTGACATCCTCTTGTGACATGTACCAGAGTTTATTTTTTACCTTCTTCCTCATTGTGCCCTTTAACATTAGCATCTTCTTTCCGTTCGTGTGTGAGAATGCTGAAGTCTGCAGACACATGGTAAAATAATCAGTTCCTCTGCCTTAGATGGGACTTTTCTATATTTCTTCCCACTGGGCTTCATGTATTTTTTGCTCTGAAGTTTTGTTGCCAGTCACACATTTTTAAAGCTATTGTGATCCTGATTCAGCAGTGTGATACATAGTTGTGACTGCCTGACTGACGAGAGGCGTATTTTTATCATAGGGTTAATTCAATGGGAAGGGCAGTAATTACTGATACATGGAATAGGAGAGAACAAAATGCTTACAGAAAATCCTGAAGACGGGTCTGCGATTCTGCCGGGCCTCTGTGTGCGTGTTCATTTAATTTAATTTCACGCGCTTAATGCTGATCTGTGCTGATGCTGTCTGTTCCCCTGTTGCCAGATGCAGCCCATCTACTTTACAGGTCGAAAGCAGGTGATGCACAAGTAATCTCCCCTTTTCTCAGTCCTGGCAGTGACCCTTGGGTCAACATCCTCTGCTCATTTTTTTCCTCCTGCTTCTGTCTGCCCTTGTGGAAGGAATGACTTCCTCAGCTGATTCACCAAAATACCACTTCTTATCCAAACCCCTTCTGAAAAACACATTTCATAAGAAATCCCTACTTACAGGAATAAATTTTAAAATTAATCTCAGGGGGAACTTCCAAGTGTCTCCAGTTTGACAGGTATGTCTTTTCAGGGTGTAACGTTAAAAGGCCAGGGGTTTTCTTTATTTTGGTGACACTGCATCAAATATACTGCCCATCAGGTAACTCACATGCCCCATTTGAGGAGTCCAAATTAAAGATAAAACCAGATCCATACTTTTATAATAAATAAGCTGACAGAAATGCTTTGATGATTATGCAGGCATCTAGTTTTAGCATGTCTGTTGCTGTCACTGTTGACCTCAGTGATTCACATCTCATCCTTTCAAAGAAAAATATTTTACTTCACTTATTCTCTCAGTTTATAGCTGTGCCTTTTATCTTACTTACTTCCCTTGAACTCCAGAGGCCTAATTCATCCTTTATATGACTGCTCTCGGGATAACAGAGGCCACGCAGACGACACTTCTTGTTTCTACGGGTTCCACTTTTGTC
Organism: Fregata magnificens; assembly: GCA_013389945.1. Classification (NCBI taxonomy): domain Eukaryota; kingdom Metazoa; phylum Chordata; class Aves; order Suliformes; family Fregatidae; genus Fregata; species Fregata magnificens. Next base: position 78,446 of record WAAD01007765.1, read on the forward strand.
TTGGTCATTCAAAATATGGGCAAAAAAGGAGAGGAAGAAAAAAGAGAGGATGACATCATTTGATGTACCTCATCACACTCATCAGGAAGGCCGGGTCTTGTGGCTTACTCCGCCTTGGGTTTACAGCAAGCCATTCCTTTCCCCACCACTCTCCAACAAGCTAAGGCAGATGATGTCACCCTGTCCCTGCTGCCCTCCTCCTCCAGTCCTGCCCCGACTCCTTGCAGGTAGCAGATGTCCTGTTTGGCATATCTGTACTGATAAACAGAAGAACGTGAGGCAGTGAGCTCTGGTTTTGGACCCCTGATTATCTACATTGCCTAATCTTTCATCTTGTCTTTTGGCTCTTTATTGGACCACTTCAGTTAGCTCTATCTGCAAGGCAACCTGCTCCCAAGCCATTAGCGGAGTGGACACGAGCCAGACAGTCCCACTTGACCTCAGAGCTATGGACTGCAAACAGAGTTTGCAGACCTGGAGAAGACAAAGGCATGGTGAGGCATCCTGTCTACTGCCTTCCTGACAGACTTCCAGTTACGTGGTGAAGTACTAGCCTTATTGCATTGCATTAGTAGTGTTCGCTACTGTCAATGACACCGCTACTGTATTTACTGCTGAGAAAAGAGCTGAAATAAGTGATCGCTAATTGATCTTGTGATTCTGGAACAATGTTTTACTTGCACAACAGTGGTACTGTTTTTTTTAGCCTCTAGGAATAGATGGCAACTGCGCCTGCCAGTGAAGGCTGCCAACGGCATCAGTAAAGATACACAGTTTGTTCACTTCTAGGTAAATAAATCTTGGGTTAAAAAATAAAAGTAATGAAAAGTCACTTGTGCTCCTTGCTATATACCTATACTCCTGGCTGTGTACGCTGGAGCAAACGCTATATGCGTGACTCGGAGGAATTTCACATGGAGAATGATACTGTTCAGAGTCTGGAGGATAAGTTCACACCACCCTGATGAGGCTAGTCGACTCTGCCCATAAGCAGAAGTGCCTCTGTTTGAAGGAACTTGAACTATTAAACATTCTTCATGAAATGGCTTCTTGGAGCTGTACTACTGCAGTGCCCTAAAAACAGAGAGCAGAGACAGCACTGCCACCTACTGCTCTCAGGGACATGGCTCTCGCTCTCAGCAGGGGAACCGCAGCTTGGGTGGTAAAAGTTGGTATTCACTGTAAAAGTACATTTACTGTAAAAGTCAATTTAAAAAAATATTTTTAAAACTATGAGTTAAAAAAATATTTAGCATAAAATTAAATACCAACTTTGTCCTTTACAAAGCGTCAGGAAATAAGCCTTCATCGCTCTCCCGTCACAGTTTCAAAAAGAAAACAAGCCATCTTGCCACCTGTTTTGCAGCTTAGTCACAGGCTTCGATGCTGTTATCTTTGGCTAGTTCAGTGTAAAGAGTTTTGTTAGGAATTTACTGAAAGTGTAGGCAATCAGCACCTCACCAGGCTAAGGCTTTATATTAACAATGCTGTCCTTAAAGAAAGGTATGATCGACAATAGCCTGAAAGAGTAATAATAGAAAGAATAACACAGAACAAAACCAAGATCAAAATCATATTAAAATGCATGACCTAAAAGTGATAGTGCATGTATTTACATTTTTTCTACATCACCTGTCCTATACAGCTGAAATCATTAGCCTGAGTCTTAGAAGTCTTGTCCTTGATAAACACTACCAGGAATGCACCTGAAGAGTTACTATTTTAAGGTTATAATAGGAACTATCACAACATTCATAGTGCTAAAATGATATATTATTGGCAGAAGCTGATAGCTACTACTGATACTCTAAAGCTTTGTGGAAACGGGGCACTGATGTTTGTGGCTAGCAAGAGCTGTGGTTCATCCGGATTAATTCAGTCACAAGAGACCTGACTAGTGAGGGGTAGTTCTAAGGTCACTATAAAGTCAGTGCTAAAGAAACTATACTGGGGTTTTAAGAGCTAGGGCTGTGACCCTGGAGCTTTCAATGACACTTTAATAAAGAATTTGATTAGAATTTGTGATTTAACTACTGAGTTGCAAAGGTTGCCAGAAACTGCCAAAGGGGTGGTGATTTTGTCTTACAACAACGCAGATGTAAATTTTGAAGGAAAGTCACTGCACTGTTTGGGAAATTAAATTTCAGATCTCCTCCTAGGAAATGCTTAGATGAAATAAAGAAGTGCATATAGGAAGGCATGCATACAGTGCGTTCTGTCATGCATGCTGGGTGAAATCCTAGCTCAAACCACAGGGAACTTTGCCATTGAGTTGAGAGAAGCCAGAATTTCAACTTCTATATTTACTTTTGCATGTGGATTCCACCAAGAAAGATTTGTTTTCTGGCTTTTGGAACATCACTTCTTCATGCTAGATTCTAAAGAAAACTGCTTTTCACATTAAAAACAGCACTTGGCACACAGCATGGCATTACAACCTGCTCATACTTTGTCTTCTGATGCTTTGAATCGGGATCATCCTTGCTTATCAAGTCAAGCTGCCTACTGCTTCCCTACCTGAGGTATATTAACGCTGCTTTGTAAGCCCATTCTTTTGTCCCTATTAGAGTCCTCGCTCATAAATCATTCAAATTCCTGAACTTGAGCCCTGCTCTACTACTGCCTTTAGTAATTTTTATTTATGCCTGGAAACTCTTCGGGGTGTCAGAGAAAAGCCGACTGAGACAAATGCATGCCAATGTGTTTCTTTCCTCCTTGATGCAAATTCAAACAGGTTAGCTTCTAGCACTTGTGATTTGAACAAGAGTGGAGCAAAGGAATATTTCCACAGCCAGACATGATTCTCAGCTGTGAGAAAGGGACTAACAGCATTGCCTCCTGGACAGCCAGGTGCCTGGCATTTCCCAGCTGAGGCATATTTGACAGGGTCCTCATTTGGATGTATCAGGCTAGGAGGTTTGCCCAGCCAAAGCACTGTGAACGTACTCAGAATCCTTTCTAAAGAAAATTACCATGAACCTTAACACAAATTATGACATTGAACACGATTCTCCCAGACCAGTTAAAACGCATGACACACACAAAAAAAATAATTAAAAAAAAAAATCAAGAAATCATCCAAAAATAACTTGGGTTAGTAAACTACTATGAAGCTCAAACTTAACAAGGATGGAAAGTAGAAGTTAAGAAAAAATTATATGGGGTAAATTAGTACATATTTGCTTATTCATGCAGTGTTAGCAGACAAAACATATCCAGACTTCATGTGCATTTACCAGTACATTGTCTCTCACTCTGATACAGCAGCTTGAAAGAGCACGAAACTACCTACTGTCTAACTAGCTCAGGTGACAGATGTTTGTGCTGTAGGGGTCGGGATTCACGAATTAAATCAGCTATGCTTTCCTGTGCAGCAATTTGCCAGAAGAAGTATGGATGGATTTATGATTTGCATAATAACAAGTGTTGAGATACTCAAAGCTGAGGAAAATAGAACATTTCAGTTGGAAAGGACCTACAAAGATCATCTAGTCAAGATTTAGCCAAACAGCTCCAATTAATGTAAGTGGGAATTGTGTGGCTAAGACCCCTAATTAGCTTTGTGTCTTCAACCAAGTATCTTTACAGTGTCATAAATTTTCTTATAGAACCTAGTATTTGTGTTTCAGGTAAGCTGAATATTATGTAGAAGAGGAATTGTTTAAATCCTACAAGAACACTCAAAATAAAATGCAGGACCGGTGAATGGAACAAACCATGTGTTAGCTCAAGCTAGTGTGATCTGTAAGGTTTAGATGCTCAATAAGCTTACTGACAATACCCAGCTGAGATTAGTAAACCAAATTTTGTTCTTCACAGAGAAAGCACAATATCAGCAAAATAATTTTTTGCTCAGTGGACGGGAAAAAAAGGTTTTACACAGAAGAATAAATTACATGAAGCAGAGAAAAACTAGTTGGGCAGTGGTTGTACAATCAGTTTTACAGAGTGTCTGTCAATATAATACATATAGATGAGATAATCTTGATGTTTCCCAACCTGTATATCAAATATGTATTGCTGGAATGTACCCAGCTCACTTCTGAAGAGCTCCTGTGTGTAATATAGTTACTAATACTAAACAGAGTTACAAGTATTTTTTGTTTGTATAGCTACCAGAACACCCTCCCCGTTCCATTCATCTGCTCCTCCAGTCCATTTTACTCCCGACCCCTGCTCTGGACACGTGATGCATAGTTAATTTGGCACTGTTAATAACCCGGCCTCTTGTACCTGCAGAGATGCCAACTCTTCGGGTTGTAGGTAAGCACCTCTGGCTTCCCAAACATTTTTTTCTACTACAAAGAGAAAAACCCCAAACAGGTGCATCGAATATATTCACTCTGGATGATGGAAAAAAGCACCAGCACAGTAAAAGGAAGAAGGTAGAGTTTTCTTGGAGAAAGTAATCCGAACATGCCCTACTAGTACATCTCCTGTTGTCAAACGGCAGTGATCCAAACACCATCTTTTTCCACTAGAAATCAAGGGGACAGCCACATCAGCCTTGACCTGAGGACAGAGGCTGAGAGGTTAAGAGAGGTCACCTGGGTAGGTTACTGATGACTATTTTACTGTTTAAAGTCACTCCACTATCAAACAGGTCTGAATAACCACATTTATTATCTATATACAGTATTAAAGACCTGGCTATGTAGCTATTGTACTCCTCTAAAATACTGAAAATATGGATTTCAGGGCTCATAAAATACAGAAATAATTGTTCTGTACTTATTTTGCTTTTCCTTAGCTCTATATTTCATTTCTTCCCTTCTCCTCTTCCCTCTTAACAAGCCTTATGCTTGGCAATTTTAATTTTTTCCTTTTTTGGACTGTCAGTCACAGACAGTGTCTAGACTTACAAAGAGATCTTTTCTTATTCCAGAAGCCTTTTTTGTCACTCTGACTGCAAGCTTTACACTTATCTCCTGCCTCTCAGATAAGCTCCCCCCTCACTAAGATCCACCCTATAATCTCAACCTATTTCTATGTGATTTAACCTCCTTGAGATGAACAGATTTTTCTGCTTGTTTTATTTGAAAGGATTTTATTTAGGGGACTCAGTTCTGATACAATCTAGACTCATGGCATGCAGTTAAAAAATACAAACAATAATGAAGAAAGCTTTCCATTTTCTGAGAAAGGCAATTTGGCAAAAACCGTACATACACAACACACATTAAAAATTAAAAGGTGAAAACAAAAAACCAATTTCCTTTGCATGGCCATAACTCTTTCCAGGCTAGCAAAACTTTACAGCATATACTTCTGCCATTGTCTTGTTGCAGATACAGGAAAGATAATTTATTTGCTTAGTTCATAAGTAATTCATAAATAATCTTTAGTCAACAGCTTGCAGGTATACAAAGAGAGGAGAGCTTCTTAAATATCTAATTCCTATGTTCTTGAGGGCTTAAAGGGTCTGTGGGCTGCTGGAATCAAGTGGTTGCGATTTGTCTGTGAATTTAGACATTTGCTTCATTAAAACTTCTTTAAATCTAAACACTTACACTCTTTATTCCATATATTTCTTAAATGTCCTGACAGTCTCTCTCTCAAACATTTATTCTGTTGATATGTTCATTTTTAGTAATAATGTATTATTTATACTTACATACCTGGCTGAAACCCACAGATACTGTAGACAGATGATATCTTACAGGAAATCCCTACAAAGCAGAGTGGTAATCCCTGTATGTAAACACTTGTAACAGTAAGGCACATTCAGAATTTTCTAGACACATCAGTTTAACCCTATTTGGGCCTCTCCAGCTAAAGAGCAAAATACATGTAGCAAACTTTTCTAAGAAGGAAGACAGCCTTATTAAACTCACCTCCAAATGAACTGCAGCAACTCTCAGTTTTTCTTTACAGGTAAGAAGCAGCTGCTTTTCATTACTTTGGGCAGTAACATCTCATTAGCACAGCACGTCAGGAAGCTGGGGAACCATCAGCTATGCCTGATGAAGTTGATTCCAAGTTTCTTCGAGCTTGGCTCAGTCCAAGCAGAAAATCAAGTTGGGTTATGCAGTGGATAGCGGGTAGGCAGAAGTACTGGAAACACGGCTGAGGATGAGGCCTGAAGGAAATGTTCTGGCAAACTCAACTTTGGCCCTAGCAGAGACTGACTTCTGCTATTTCACTCCCTAGGCAGAGATTTTTGGCAGTTAGGCAGCAAATCATTTCCCCCGCCAAGTCAGTGAAAAGAAATGTATTCTCCGTGACACATTAGTTTACGTGGCAGGTCAGAGAGGGCATTGGTGAATAGGAGGTCCAGCATTTCATTCTGGCATGGGTTGCACAGCTGAGATAACGCTGCCTGCAGGAGCTAAGAGTATCTAATTACAGCCTTCACTCACAGATGTCCCCACTGGCATGAACCATTGTTATAGCCACCAGTGATATACTTTGGCAAGGTCCTGACAGAATGGATATTTTCCAGGATGCCTGGAGCAGCTAAGAGCTTGTGGAGCTGCACCCTCCACATAGGAGGGTCTGTGTTCTGAGGCCAAAGAAGGAGAAACAAGTTTGAGTATCCTAACAATAAAGGGTCTCTCTCTTTATGTGTATATAAATTGTTTTTCATCTTCCAGGTGGAAAGGTGAACACCGAGCCTCTAATGAGACTTCATTAATTTCATTTCAGTCTGTGTCAAGAGATGATAAAGTCTGGTGGACAGATACTTAACTGTGGAGCCCAGCAGAAAGCTGGAACCACCTCTACCGTATTCAAAGCATCCTTCAGGACTGATACCCTGGGGGGACGTGAGCAAGCAGGGGACTGTGAAACACTCTACAAGCATTGTGAAGCCGTTCATTCCTTGACAGTTTAATATCACTCGTCAGTTTACATGGGCTGTGAAACAAGCAGGGTTTGACATCAATAGGGTCAGTTCTGCCGTCGAGGATATGAGCTTAGGTCTTGGAAGAGAAAAAAACTAGTGCAAACATGATTTTCTTAGGTAATCAAGAAAGATAGCTAAGGTAGCCAAAAATCAGTTGCCAACTTATCTATACTAGAGTGCCTGCTGTGGGCTTTCATGGAATGGCTTTCACCCGCTTCATACTTTTACAGATGCTGTAAGCATCCCTGGTCGGGATTGTGGTATTACTTCTACTAAGCATAATGGGAATTTTAAATTGATTTCAACAGAAAAAGATGCAGAGAGAACAAAGCAGAAAATTCAGTTGCTGAGCCAAATGAATGATTGCATTTCATTTGTTTATTTTAATCTAAATTAAAGAGTTAACATTGTTAAGCACAGCTTGCATTGGTACATAGTGGCAGAAAGCAAAAGCAAATGCATTAATTACTGTTCACTGACCACAGGTATGATTTTGAAAAGTGCTAGATTAGTGAATAGTATACCTCCAATAATCACAGCTAACGTGAATACATAAATTGGAAACACACAATCACCAATGCCATTATTATTAGCTATTTTTACCTTTGAAGAATCACTCTGTTGAAAAGAATAATTATATCAATACATTTTGAATTCCTTTGTTAAAACATATTTTTGTAAGAAAAGGGTATAAGCAAGACTTGTACATTTTGAAAATGTCATTAAAAAGCATCTTCTCTTGGACAGAGTTCCTGCCCAGGAACGATACTACCCTTGTGATTAGCTTCTCAGAGAAATAGAGTTAGGGACAATTCTTAACTTGCTCCTCTGAAAACCAATGCTCTTATCTTTTGATTGTAGCTCCCTCCAAAAAATGTGCTTTTTCCCCACTAAAACCTATTCTGAAGCCTGACCAACCCTACCAGAAGGCAGGCTGATAAGAAGTGGGAGTAGAGGTTGGTTTTGATATCCTAATTAGCTAGATAATGAGTTGCATTTTCCCTATTAGGAGAAGCTCTTTTGCTGAATCCTCATACTGTCAAATTCTAGGAGATGGCGTAAAGCTGTTGATCCACGTTGATGGTTAATGTAGAAGATCGATGTAGTTTCCCCTCACGTTTGCAAAGGTCTGGTTGTCTTTCTGTTGTTGCTGTGGTAGAAGCTGGGTCAGAACGCTATTTATTCACAGATAGGAAAATTGCCAAGGGAAGATTTGAAGACGTGAATGAAACGTTTCACAGAGATAAGGAAGGTTCATTTCAGAGAGCCAAGGCTCACAAAAAGAACCCTGATTTAAAATGGCTCCATAGGGGTTATGAGTAATTTAGCACAGGAGAAAAACCTCACATGTCGTGCATGTAAAATACCACACCACTACATATTCTCAGATGACATAGCTGTCCTCTGCTTTTTTGGTATCAGACAGAGCTGTAACTTCCTGATATTTAACCAAAGCAGGGAAACAGGAAATCAAGCGTCACATTTTCCTAGATATCACCTGAAAAGAAGGAGCTGGGGGTACTTCCACATTTGGCATAATGAGCATAGCCTCTTTTCTTGTGGCCTCCAAATTCAGTGATGCTCAAGATGTTTGTGGAAGGTGTCCCCTTCAACACTTTACTGAGGCAGAAACAACCTGCGTGTCACTGTGACATTGAGAGGGTACCTTTTGTCTTCCAATTTTTGCAAAGGTGCTTGAAGGAAATTAATACAGCTCTGAACTTCACTAATTGCTCACTTGATTATGTTTCTCAGCCACACTCTGTAGCTCTGTATCGGCCAAGGACATGGAATATACAGCTAATGGCTGTCCTCCCTCCCTCCCTCCCTCCCTCTCCCCCAGGCTCTGCAGAGCATTGCCCTCACAAAATTATTCAGAGCAATGTCTGTATCAGACTGGCAGAAGGAAAGTGCTTGAGCACTTGATGACCTCCTGAAGTCCCTTCCAACCTGAATTATTCTATGATTCTTCAATATGTTTCATGCTTGAACACATGTATTTTCACAGCAGCTGGAATTCCTAGAATGTGCAGTTCCAGCTAAACGTATTCAACTGTATATGCAAACACACAGGCAAAACAATCTCTATGAACAGATATTATCAGGTAACATTCATTACAATTCACATGAAATATGGAAATCTATGAATTTGTGTATTTGTGTTGTCCAGCTATATATAGCATGTGAGACCGAGTTTGCAGAGAGCACTCTCTTTAGAAGGAGTTGAGTTCTTCTGTCTTTGGGTGGAATAATGCACAATTCAAGTTTTGGGCAACATTACTTGGTATCACTTGAGTATAACGCCGAGCCTGATAATTTCACCCTAAGCAACGATTCAGAAACGGGAAAGGTTTCATCTAATAGCCGTCCATTGACTGACAAAGTCAAACCTACGGAACTGCACACATTTTAGAGAGCATATAAGTCCGAAAAATGTGAAGAGTTCCCAACTCTTAGGCAATAAACTCTGCTATGGGACTAACCATACTCTTTTTCCTGCATCCTCTAAGCAAGATTGTGAAGCTTAAATGAGCATATTTGAGCCTCCGGTTCAGTTTAGATCACTAAGTCCTTTTGTTGTTTTTATGCAGGAGGCTAAATATTTCACTGAATTCAGTATTAAGAATTCAAACAATTCAGGCATATCTAATTAGGCTTTTTTTCATTTTCATTCATTTTCTAAGCAATATTATACCATTTCACACAATACAGACCGAAAGAAGAAATAATAAACGCTAACCACCACTTTTAGTTCAGAACAGGGATTAAAAAGTGTTCTTGCTTTGTGAAGTTTCTCGCAAAGAAGCTGAATATACTAATAGAATACTTTACATCTACTTTTTGTGACTGAAAAGGTATAGTTTTCTCTTTATTATGTATCTTGGGTCGTGCTGGCAATACTTCGGAGCCCTTGGCATTTCTGAATTGCAATGCGGATTTACTCCCACTAGGTGTTGCCCTTCCTCTACGGTTTGTGAAGGAAATCGTCCTCCTTGAATAAACCTGGACCACCCGTGGGTGCGCTCCCCAAAATGCAAAATAGGGGCTCCTTCTTCCTCCCATCGTGATGGAAACTTCTTTCTAAACATTGACACAACAAACCCGNATCCCATCAGATTAAGCCAGCATGCACCCAACATGTAGCTAGTTCTGGTAGGCAGCTAACAGCGAACACTGAAATGTGACTGTCTTATCTGAAGTAGGTATTGCTCAGAAATGTCGTGGCACTGCACAGTCAAAGAAATTCAACTACACACTTATTGTCATAAGGCCTAGCCTGTCCATTGGACCATATTTAATATTTAATGCCCTTTATGGGGGATGTATGCCTTACAAGGAATTCTCTGGCAGCCTTGAATGTTACATGTACGAATATTTCACTGTCTCCCACACAAAATAAGAATAAAACACTGAGATTATGAATGTGTTATGCAACCCAGTGACTGACACGTACGTAAAAATAGTTGATGTATTTACCCATTTTAATACCCCCAGATGAAGTCCAATTCTCCTCACTGGAGACAAACATAGCCAAATGAAAAGAGGAAATGGAGAAGAAACTAGTTGAATATTTTGTGAAAAGAGGAAAAAATCTGTTAAAGAAAGAAGTTACAATAACCACAACCTTGCAGCCAGGCGAAGCATCCTCACTTGCATAAAGCAGCAGTGAGATGCCCAGAAAAGATAATTCTCCTGAAGAGAGGTTGCTTCAAACCAGATATTTCAGTGCTGGGCATGTTTTTAAGCCCAGAAAATGACAGCTATCTCAGAGACAAATACTGCAAGCTGGGTCTTTGCCCAGGACTGTTGAACAGGCTGTATGAACAGTATCTTCCCATGAGAAGGCTCCTCGCTTCCTTTTTGAAGGGGAGTCAGGGGTCAGCTTGCACTTTGGGGCATAGGACACTGCAGTGGGACAGATCTGTTTGTACCCCTAAAGAAAAACCTGGGACAGTGGCCCAAGTAAGGCGCTTGCGTCCCCCCACCCCCTATAATGTGCACGGCTTTGGACATCATATGGTGCTGCACAGGAGCATGGTGGGTCCTTCTCATTTGGCCTCCCACTAGATGATACGCAGGTGGAGGTAAAGCTCTGGAGAGCCGATGTCTGAAGGAGCAGCGTAACTTACTTGTCTGTGAAGCTTCTGAAAGCATGAGCTAGAAGATCTATTAAGCTCAGATCTTACGAAGTCTGGTCTCAAGTCTAACAAAGCTCAAGGCAAAAAAAAAAAAAAGCTCAAGTCTAATAAATATGTTAGTGCTATTTTTATTAACCAACAATAATACTCACCTAATGCCAGAGAAATGAACTTTAATTAACAGGTGAATTAAATTTTATATAGAAGCATTTGTAAGGCTCACCTGCTGGTAGGGACAAAATCTTCCACTGCAAATTCTGCTATGAGTAAGTGCCCGCACAAGCATTATATGATCTCATCTTCTGGGTGCACAGTTTAATCACAGTGCTCTCAATCGAGAGCCCACACTAGGGAAGTGGAGTTTAAAATACGAATCTGTGGGAGGATCTCAAGGTGGTTTCTTGTTAAGTATGGCCGGGAGCAGGGTGACGTGGGGGGAGATGCCACATTAAGAGACTGAAAGGTAAAAGTAACTCCATGAAGCTGTCACCAGCAAACCACAACGTGAAAATTTCATGTGCTTTTAGTCTGGTGAATTGACCCTAAAATAGTATAAGGAAAGAAAACAAAGATTCCCTGTGTGCTAGCAGATAAGTCACATTATTTTCCTTTTTTTCTATAGCGACAAACTCAGATATTTAAGTGGGTAGCAAATTAACCTCATTCAGGCTTATTTTATTTTTCCCTGATCTTCCAGAACTGTTCTCACCTCTCTCCTACTCCCCTCAAAAAAAAAGAAGAAAGAGAGAAACAAGCTGCTTGTTACAAAATGTCAGCAAAATATCAGTTAACCTACTTTGCCATTTTGCTCCCACAAATGAAAACACTTGGTGGTCAAAGTCCCGGCAGCTGGCTTTCCCACATGGAAAAAGTAATGTTCTACATCTTTGCTACCCTACTCTTATTCTTGTTCAGATTAAACTCCTGTAACTTCTGAGTGTCTGGTGCCCCAAGCCCACTCCATCTCCTTCCTTAGACCACAATATCTCCCTGTCAGCTCTCCCTCGACACATCATTCTTTGTCGTCTACTCCCTTTTCAAAACTTCTGTTTCTCAACTCCCCCTCTTCTTCCTCTTCTTCTTTTTCTTCCTCTCCTGGGCAAACTTAGCTTGCTTCTTGCCTTTCCTTCCTCTCCCATTTCTCAGTTTTTGAAGGACTCCTTACCCCCTGCCTCTGCATCTTTCAATTTCTACTTCATGGACCACTGCATTAGGGCATCTGCGGCAGGTTAGCCCAGAGAGGGCTTCTTTCACCCCTACAAAAGGAAGGCATTGACCGTTGCCTTCATAATCCTCAGACCTTCCCGTCCTTTCAGGCGCTCTCTCGAGGAAGAAAGCACGCTTGAACCCCCCGAGGACAGCAACTGAGTACATCGAGGCAGCAGCTCTTCGCTGTTGCTTGCAAAGCGACATAGAAATGTAGATGAAATTCAGGCAAAAGCCTGAAACATAATTTAAATGCTCTCTGCCAACACATGTTAAATAGGTCCTTATGTTTCCCGCGGATCCCGATGTACCTAATTAATCCAAATTAAATCTGAGCTGTAAGGGCACCCAATTACACACATATCCACGCAGACACGAGGAGCCGGGCTCTCACGGTAAAGTGCCGCTTGACAGGCGGCTGGAGGGGACCCCGTCCGCTCCGGGGTCCCCCTCGCCGCCAGCGCCTTCCCCAGCCCGCGGGAGCCGAGCCCCGACGGC
>WAAD01007765.1:92497-106510 GCA_013389945.1 Fregata magnificens
CCCAGCGCCAGCCGCAGCCCCTCGGGCGGGCCGCTGCTCACGCCCTCGCAGTCGCTGGACGGGGCGGGCGGGCGACGCTCGGGCTACATCACCATCGGCTACCGGGGCTCCTACACCATCGGGCGGGAGGCGCAGGCCGACGCCAAGTTCCGGCGGGTGGCCCGCATCACCGTCTGCGGCAAGACGGCGCTGGCCAAGGAGGTCTTCGGGGAGACGCTGAACGAGAGCCGCGACCCCGACCGCCCTCCCGAGCGCTACACCGCCCGGTACTACCTCAAGTTCAACTTCCTCGAGCAAGCCTTCGACCGGCTCTCCGAGGCCGGCTTCCGCATGGCCGCCTGCTCCTCCACTGGCACCTGCGCCTTCGCCCCCGAGCAGGGCGGTCCTGCCGATGACAAGATCTGGACCAGCTACACCGAGTATGTCTTCTGCCGGGACTGAGCATCAGCCCGGCCCGTGGCGTGGGGATAAGATGGCGGCCCCTGCACACCCTCGCACCCACGGTCCCCTCCCAGCCCGGAGGAAGGAGGACGTGGAGGGGGGCTGTGTCCCCCTGCGCTTTCCTCGCCCCGGTGCCTGCCTCCACGCACAAGGCGGGTCAGCCCCCAGCGCAGCCCCCACCCCTCCTGCACGCACCTCCTGACGGCCTTGGGGACAGGAGGTCACCATATCGTGCCTCAGCCGCCATGTCCCTGCTTGGCCACCGCGTCCCTGCTCAGCCACTGTATCCCAGCTCGCACCAACATCCTCCCTCCCATGCCTCCCAGTAGCTGTGTCGGTAGCGAGGAAGGAGAGAGGGAGCGGGAGTAGACAAATACCCGTCCCAGGAAAGCGTGTGTGTACACCCAGCCCCTGCCCCTCTCCACGCACAGGAGCTGAGGCACAGCTCTGTCAGGGTGGGGTGTTTTAAAACCCACCCATTTAGGGGCTGAGGAACTTTTCAGTTGCTTTTCAGCAACTTCTCTTGAAGACGGCATGGCAAATGGCTGTCTTTTCTCATCCCCATACCCTTAAGCGGGATTTCATCTTGTTGGGCGGACCCATAACGGTCCGTTTTATCCCCCGACCCCATCAAAGTGATGCCTGTCTGTAAAAGACCGTCACATAGAAGTGATGCCTGACTGTGAGGGGTTGGCACTCCGGCTCATACTTCATTTGTAGAGATGAGTAATTTTACAGGAGGCATGCATGTGGCCCTTCATGACCGGTTGCATCCATCTCCCCTCTCTGCTCCCTATCTCTCTGAACTCCCCTCTCCAAGCTGTTAAACTGGACCAGGGCCTGCACAGCAGGCACGTAAGGCTGATGTGAAGGGACAGGTTCGCTGGATAACCAACCATTTGAACTATAAAGTGTCCTCAGAGACATGTGTTTATTCCCTCGAGAGGTAAAATGACGCTTTGAAAAATTAAAGTGCTTGTGAATCGTAACTTTCATGGGTGGTGTGAAGTCCTTATAGTTCTCTTGAAGTTACTGTCTATAATATGCATAGAAATCTCAATGCATATTTCTTTAAAAACCCTCACAACGGTGGGGGCGAGATGAAGCCAGGCTTGCCAGAGTGAAGGTAGGGCCTGCTTCCTGGGAAGCTGAAATCATGTACGTTGAATTAATGCAGATGTACATTATAAGTGTAATCAAGAGCACCCTGCTTGTTACTTTAAGTTTTGTCATGTTAGTGCTGTAAAACTTTGAAGCCAACAGAACTGATGCCAAAACCACTTTTTTAAGAACCAGTTTCTTAGTCTTCATGGCAGTACTACCAGGGCAATGACACTGCTGAGAGTTAAGTACCTCTTCCTAGACAAACTTAGTTCGTCTTAGAAAGGATGATGCCAGCTTTTGTGAGGGGAAATTACCCCTTCTAAGCTGTGTTTGGTTCGTGCTATCTAACAGTCTGTCTTTCTCGGAGGAGGCAGCCAGAGCTTGCTTTGGAACAGACGATCTGAGCAGCAGGTTTTACAGTAGGGAAGATTGAGCAGCTCTTTCTAATAAATTCATGAAGATTGGGGTACAAAAGCACTTTCCTTTAAAACCTGAACTTGATTTAAAAATCTGTATTGTCTGTTCAGACCTTCACAGGAAAATATCCTAAATGTATCCTAAGTGTTGAAGAATTTAGTGGTACATATTAAAGGCTTGAAGTTACATTTTTAAAACTCTTGAATCATAAATTGCTCTAACTCCAAATTTAAAAATACTGCTAGCACTTGTATTCTAACCAAAGAATTCCACTGTAGGGTTTTATTTTTAAAACCTTAATTCCTTTGAAAAGAGCTATAGCTACATACGTATTGAGTTGAGTTTCAGTGCTCAGTCTGTGTGTTCACCACTTAGTCTTACATTAAGCGCATGCATAACCACACAAAACTGAAAATAATTTGCGTCACCATAGGTTTTTTTTTATGTTAGCAAGATTGTTTATCAATGTGATTAAACTGAAGATGCGCTTACGAAAGCGCTGGGTATTGTCCAGTTGTAGATAGTTGTATAATGGATTATTTTTAAAAGGAGAGAAATGTATACCTGCCAAATTAGATGAGCAATAAGATAGAGTGAGAGGCCAATACACCTGAAGACGGAATGAAACCTGTTTGTCCTATGCCTTACTCTGAGGTGATTTCTTTGTGCTTAACTTATACCACAAGTGAAAGGACATTGATCACAGCTACTAGGTCTTTACAATGCCGTTCTCGAGAATAATGACCGTCTTTTTCTAGTTTCTGTTAAGTAATTCTGAAGTATGTTTTTTAAGATTTTGTATAATCAGTTTTCAGTAAAGTGTTCAAATTCGCTCTAGATAGCTTTCTTTTTTTAAGAATCTGGTAGCTTACTAAATCCATAGTAGGAGCTATGAATAGGGGCAGTTTTAAATTGAACTTGTGATTTAGTGTACATATATATACAGTATATAAACATTTTACAGGAATCATTTAGTTTTTTAATCGTTTTAGTGCTATGGAATTTCATAATATATCTAGCTGAGCATTTACATATTACACTATGTACATAATATGGTAATGTTTTACTGGTTTCCTATACCTGTTTCTATGGAAAAACTGAATATGAATATCAGCTTGTAGAACTGAAATCGATTACATATTTGCTTGAATGTTTGCTTGAACTTCCAGGTGGCTGAATGCATCTCTAAAACAAAGATTGCCTGTATTTTGATCAATGATTGCCTATCCATTTGCTGGCAGATGACCCAGAAATTCTCATATTTTAAGCAAGACTGGGTGTAACAAAAATGTAAACTGGTGATTTTTTTAATCTTTGTGCTAAAAACTCTAAGCGTTATTAGTATTAGGAGATGGGGCCCTTCATTTACTGATAACTCATTACATTTAGGGTTAAAACGATGGTGCCATAAATGTAATAGTCATTTGATGGTTTGCCACAGAAGATAATATTTTTCTTAAACATTACTCAGTAATTTCAGTAAAATTTTTAAAAGGTAAAATGCCCAAGGCAAAGTCACTGAGTTTTGCTGGTCTCTTCTATTGAGAGCTCAAAGAATGGATAAACACGATGACTCTGCTAACCTGTTGATGTGCAGAAGGACAAAAATCTAAAGGCACAATACTGGAGTCCTATATCCATCTTGTAGCTGCTGTTGTTCACAATTCATGTCCTTATGGATGAATGCAGTAACATTTACAAGTGCTGTTAAAAAAACAAAGGCAGTCATTCTTTTAATTAGAAGTTAAGGTGTAGGTCTTTTCAGTGATGCATATCATGAAGGGAGACTTTGCAGATGTTTGATAGGATGTTTATATTTTTATACATGTAGATAACGAGCCATTTATTCATTCTTATTTTCACATGTATAGCACTGAAAATAAAGATCCTCCTAGGAAAATGTTGCATACCAAATTAAATTCTTGTTCTTTAAATATTAACTCAGTTGTGTGGTTTATGCTGTCCTTTTTACTCTTGGTAAAAATGTCATTAGTTTTGCTCTCTGTTCCACAGTATCATATTCATAACTTCAGCAAAGACTCCAAACTAATATGTAAAGCAGAAACATCGAGCAAAGAATATGATGTGTATAGGGATCTCTAGCAACACCCGTGGCAAGATAAACAGAAATGTATAATGCTCAGACTGGATACTTTCCTTTTAAGTGTCATGAAGAATTTTTGTAGTACTGGTCAATATAAATCAGTCCTCAGGATACCATAGTGATTAAACAGCTTAATTTGAATAGCACAGAATAAATGTTGAAATAAAATGTTGATGTTTTTTATGAAGCCAGAGAATAACAACATTGGATATAGTGCTCATTTAATGAAAGAATCATTAATACCTAAGGGAATAGATGATCCGAGAGAAAAGCATTTAGAAATTCTGTTAAGGAACAGAGGGGTGATCTTGTTAGCTACCCTGTGATCTCTAGTGAACTATTATAAACCTGATGGTTTATAATAAACCAGTGGTCAGTTTCATAGAAAATTAGTAATGAGCTGCTAGTATAATCCAAGTGTGTGAAGAGCCCATATATTTAATAGATATTTCTTGGGTAGCATGGTTATAATGCAAAGGAACCAGCTGAAGGAAGTTTAATCAACCATTTTATTTGACAGCTTGATAGCATTTGAGAGCTTTGTTATCATGCAATAGTATAAGAAAGGAGGTTGTTCCATGAGCAACAAAACTTTGAGTCTGTCTTTCTGCAGGCTTAGGTCTCATTTCCTTTATACTACCACTTCAATTATGCTGCTCTCCCCCGTCCCTTTTATTTCGCTTCTGCGAGGCAAAAGATGGCATGTTCTTTGGCAGAGCCAGCTTCTGCTATGCTGATGGTTAAGGCTGAATTTTACCTTTCTCCCTCAGTGAACTACAGATTTTTTTTCCCTTTCCTTTGCCCAGCCAACAGTATTCATGGAATTTGTAAGAACGTAACATCTGCAAGGTTGTTTAGTTCTTTCGATTGTGTTTGAAATTACCCATCAACACAGAAGTTGTGAAGGGGGACAGATGTCCACCCAAATGGACAATGCGAGTGTACGAGCCTTATTTCCTTAGGAAACAAGGCTAACAACAAATTGCTGTAATTAATGTCTGGCACTGTCTATATAAAACCTTTTGTCAAAGGAGGACAGAGTAGTCCGAGTGTACTAAATCCCTATAGACCGAGGAGGCAAGCGGTCACGCTTACTTTTGTGACACTGGCCAATCAGCCAAACGAATGGGTGGGCTAGAAAGGCTCAAACTATTTCTAGCCTCCACATTTCCACAGTGTTTCTGAGTGTAGCTTGAACAGCTTTGAGCCCTGTTACAACAGCCCTTCTTGGCTGCCTGTCTTAAACCCATCTGTAGGTACCTTTGCTGGAGAAACTTTTTGTTACAAATATGGAGATTTTAGGACTCCTTCTGCCCTTTTGGCCGGCAGAAATGGATCAAAATGTGTAGGAAAATATTTTCTGGAGGCTAGATTTGACTCAGGTTTTTTTGTTATAGGAAATCTTCAGCATAGTGGTTAATGAAAAATCAGTGGAAATGCATTATTTATTTAGAAAGTACTCGCATTCAGTTTTATGAAACTGAATGCTAATTTTGTTTTTCATTAAAATGAGCTGCATGTGTTTTTCCCCTTGCAGTGAACTGTACTAGATGTAAGGCTCTGCTGCTAAACAAAACTCTTATGCGTAATTGCTGAAGTATTAGTACTGCTGTTGCAAGTAGTCTGTTGGAAATACGCAGCACAACTGCTGAGACAGTCAAAACCACAGTCGGTGACATTATCACATTTCTTCCCTGTTCCACTCTCCACTGTGTTCAAACTGGAATAAAATTAAGCTCTGTTATACATTTCTTGCTCTAAAAGTTTTTCAGCACATACTATGGAGTATTTGATACTTCCATCAAAGCTGTTGGCAACAGCGAGTCAGGGTTTTGAAGTAGATCTCTTCCCTTGTGAGGAAATAAGAGCTAGGAAAAATCCTTGCGCAATGTGGGAGCAGCCTCATGAAGTTTTGGGGAAATTTCTTGGTATCACAAGAAATTCAAGATATTTTTCTGTCTAATCCAAATAATACATGTACACATTACTCCTATCTTGCAAACCCAACCCCCCCCGCAAAACTATAGTCCTTGATGTCATTTGTTTGTTCTACGTCTTATTTGATATCGTCTGGATGAAAGAAATTTTTTTCTTCTCCTTCAAAAAAGCTCAGTGCGTAGATGCTGGGAAATGATGTTAGCAGTACACCTTGCTTAGGGTTCTGGACACACGTGGGTTAATATTTTATCATCCTTTTTAATTCAACATAATACAAAAGGGAGGGAAGTTCACACAGGAGCATATAGGAATGAGCCAATGTGTCCTGTGATGTCAGTATGCAGATGATGCCCAGCTCCCTGTAGCCTCTGACTTGGCTTTTGCAGCTTAACAGTTTTCTCAGACTAGAATTTAAGTAAGAGTTAACTCACTGAAGTTCAGCTAGAGAGGATGAGAACAGCATATCTAGACTGCGACAAAAAAGCAGCTCCATTGATACATGATCTATTCTTTTCCTTTGTAATTTTGAGGTAAAGTCACAGCCTTGGTTAGTTTATTGAGGAGCAGGCTGTGATGTAAAAAAAAACCCCGTAAAATTAAGGAAAAGCCCTTTCCTCCAACAACCTCTCCCTGTGCACATGTTCTTCAGGAGGGAACACAGTGCTGATGTGATGGGAATGACCTTTCTTTTTGGTTTCAGAGATAACTGCCATAACCCACAATGCTGCCACCGCAGTTTTAATTGTTTCTCTGGTCGTAGCGGAACTTTAGGGTCACACCAACACTTAGTAAACAGTCCCTTAGCAGAGTATATCGTCATACCTGTGTAGACTTCCGTAGATTTTGATGTAGTTTGGTTTTAACTCAGATTTTCCAAATAGCTTAGTGATAATCTCTCTCCTCACATTACAGCAAAGTCTGTGATTATTAGAAGCCTGGAGTTTAAATTTTTTCCTTTAAAAGGGCAGAGACTGTTCCAGGAATGTGACTCTTTTTTTTTTTTTTTTTTTTTTTTAGTAAGGGATCCCNGGATCCCAATTATGGATTTTTTTTTTTAAATCTGTAGTCTTGTACAAACACTCCTGATTTTCCTCACCTTGCAAAATTCACTTCCATATCTTCCTATGGCTGACAGCTCAAGGCATGAGTATTTCAGAAAGCTGCAAGGACCAGGAAGTCTTGCAATGACTCACAAGTGCTACATGGCAATCCCTTCCTGCTGTGGTCCCTCTTGCAGTCAGAGCCAAGCTGGGTGGGCAGCTGGGTCCCAGGCTCCAGGACGACCTGCTGGTCCTGACCGCAGCAGCCCCTTCTGCCTTGCTTCCTTCCTGGCAATGACTGAGGTGGCTCAGTAGTCCCTGAGCCAGCACTGTCCTGCTGCTGGTGCCTCGCCTGAATAAAGGACCAGCATTTGTATTCTGGTAAGCTCCCTGCAGCCACAAATTGGCACTTCTTCTCTGCTAGACTTCTGACCCACTGATTTCCAGGGTTTGCTTTCATGGTCTGTACGATATCTGCTATTTCAGGGTATGGTTGGAACATGGGAAAGATTTAGCTGTTTACAGCAGGGTGCCTAATAGCTTATCTGCTGTGGCGCTAAAGGGATGATAAAGACTTTCAGTTAAAAATAGTTTTACGGTTCCTTAAAATTTTGTGGTCAGAATAACCCATGAACAGTGCTGTATAAACTATAATAAAACTGCATAAAGGCACCTTTTCTTTTATAGGTGAGAATGATGGCTTTATTAGCTTTGCTGGAGCACTATCATGTTTATCCTCTCAGACTTGTTTGTATCAAGTTAAAGGCTGGAGAGCACTCAGTTGCAGATAAGCGGACCAAACATATTTCTTTAGAAAATATTAGAGGAAGAGTATATGTATACAAATGCACTAGTGTTTCTGTTTCTAGAAGAAAAGTTTATAGGTTGCTTGCAGATAATAAAATTGGATGTTTTTCAATACATCACCTCCTAGGGTTTGAGGACAGAAAGAAACGTCCAGATCATCTAGTCTGCTGTACTACATAGCATACACTGCAGGACTTCCCTGAATAGAGTCTTTAAATCAGGCAGTGAAATCTCTTAAAGTGCTATTTAATCTCATGGATGATACTGCTGGTGGAAAGGAAGACATCACAGTGCTCGATTAATTGTTCCACTGTCAATGTCAACAGCTTCGGCTTCCACCCAGAAGGATCTGTAATGTCTTCTTCACCGATGGCACGAGGCTGGAGAGAGCATTCTGTAGGAAGGTATGTATGGAGGCAGTTCATTTGATCTAAATCTGGGGATGAACTGTCTTGGCTTTTCCTTCAGTTCCCCGGCACTTGTCCCTGTAACCAGTTTTGTGTTGGCATTGCTTATGTGGCCATGGAGTGAACCAGTTCAGGGACCTGGTGCAGATGAAAACCTTAAACAAGCAAACAGAAAAAGGCAGGTTAGCTGTCAACCAGAGCAGCTCCCTGAACTGGCTCACAGCATAATAAAGTTACTAGTGCCAGGAGAAATGGTCTGATGGCTAAACAGAGTGAGCTCCTGTGGTCTGTCAATATAAGGCATGTTTTTTAGTCCTTTAGTCAGCTCATGTCTCTTCTCTAAATCCTCTTCAATTTGTCAACATCTTTTGAACTGCTGATTTCAGAGACTGCTCACTCCAGTAAGAGAATGCACCAATGCAAAGTAAAATTTCTCTGTCCTATCCTCTGTTTTTTTCCATTCATCTGCCCAAGGTTTGCATTGGCAGTCCCAGGGATTTAAGTGTCACTGGAATTTATGTTCAGTAAACCACCACTGTGAGCACCTGTGCTCTGTCCTCCAAATGCTGTCCCAATTATCAGTCAAAATGCACGGCAGTGTAATAAGGTGTTTTCTTATTAAACAGTGTACCACAGTTCAATTTCTAATAAATAAATAGCCTTAAAAAGCAAAGCAAAACTAATGTGAGAGGATCTATATTCCATATAGCAATGTTGATCGTCATTACTGTGTCACACGACTGTTCGGTATCATTTCTTACTAGTTATTACATCAGATAGGTAGTTTTCACACTGGATAAACGGATGTCTGAGGATTGATGTCAGGTTGGCAGGCCTAAAGTTCCCAAACTACCCTTTTTTTTTTAACCACTCTCTTCAAACACAAACAGTTTATGTTTTTTCCAGTCATTTGGAGCTTCCCCAGGGTTCTGAGACTTTCTGAGAAGGCTGCATTAGTAATTACACAGGCCTGTAAAGACACTGGATGTAAGTTGGCTAGACCTGATTAAAAAAAATACTTGTTGCTCATCTTTTTGGTTTAGTCTCAGAAGGGAAATTGTTCATTATTCTCAACAGACCTGCAGAGCAAATTATTTATACTTTTCCTGAACTAACAAGCCTCCAACTTCCATCTAGTAATGAATCAATACAATTTTTCATGTTGTTCCTAATAAAATTAAATAATTTCATTTTTAATCATGCTGACTACTACTTTCTTCGTGTTCTTTTTCCTTACCTTATTGAATTTATACAGTATAATTAGTACAGCATTTGGAATTCATAGCTTTTGATTTATACAGGCTGTGATAGCCCTCTCTTTCCCTATTAGACTTTATATCTGTCACTTTTTAATGGCAGCTATCTGCATCCTGTCCTGGGATGTAACTGTAACTCCTGTTGATCTAAGTAAAAGGTGCTGTCACTGCAGGATGTACATGACAATTTTGCCAAAACAGTGTTCTCGCTTTTACATTCAGCACTTTGCATTTACATTTATTTGCTGAAACTGTAACCTGGGATTTAGAAATGCAAATAACATAGTATTTTTAAAGGTTTGTTTCTTGATATGCAGTTAGTGGGAATTTATACTTCATTCACTAGTCTTCAATATAACAATTAGTCAACTCAGTCCCTCATATAATTATATAAGGAGAGAGAAAATATTTGAAAATATTTTTCATTTTCCTGAAGGGAGTAAACTTTGCTGACAAGCCAAGTTACAGACCTTCTATTGAAATTTCTATTAGTTCTTAGTATTCTTAATATTTTATTCAAAGAATCTTGCAGGAAACTGTAGAGAACAGAAAAGAATGGCAGACTTAGAAATTTGCTCTTTTTTTTAAAGGCAAACATGTTCGAACCTGCCCTGCTTCACTAATGTAAGATCAGAAGCCTTTGTAGAAGTGCTGTCCTTGAGGTAGTGTTTGAAGTTTCACTGGACTTATTAACTGAGAGAAAACTTCTTTACTGGACTCTTAGTCAGCATTTCTTTTTCAAAACCAAAATTATATGGGCTGGTGACTCTACAGCAGCAGTGGTTTGTGCTGGTGGGCATCTCAAGTACCTGAAAACACTACCCTTAACTTTTCTTGAAGCCATTTCTAGCTATGTCTTTTTTATCACATGGCAATCCACCATTCCTATATAATATTTCCAAAAAGCTGGAAAATGTGTGATATATAAATATTAATGAGTTTGGTACATATGAAATATATTTTTCATAATTATATTCATAGCCAAAGCCTTTTTGACCTGTTCAAGACACAAGGATGCACGCTTGTGAAAGGCAGCACACAAATATTGCTGTTGCTGTTGTTACCTTCAACCACAATACACAATTCAAGTACCATTTTTTTGTCTGAAGGCTTGCAAAACGTACAGATAGGAAAGTTGCCGCCATAAGAATATGGTGGAACTTCAAAACTCTGTACAATAATGTTACTTTGTGTTTTGACCATTTAATCTCATTCTATCTATTGTAGTGCATGTCCAAAGAATATCTGGAGAATATACCAGAGGAGTATTTTCTCAGATCTTTCCTAACACTGTTTTGACACACCTAAAGGTTGCTTCTTTGTTCTATTCAGTTATTTATGCTTTTCCTAAACCCCATTTACAGAGTCACCTACGAACATTACTGATGTGCATTTTGGAGTGCTACGCACGTGGCACACAGCGCACTCCTTTGCTCTTACCTGGACTTGCACTCGCTGGCATTGGTATTTTCTTTTTTTGAGGCCCTGCTTCCAATACATATTTCTGATATGTATGAATTGGCATGGAAATCAGAGGGAAAACATGGAAACTCAGCTGTGGTAAAGGCATGTGGCCAGGTAAGAGTGTCATCAGTGACAACTTCTCAGCTCCTAGAGGCTGCACCCTTTGCCTACCCACCCCACAGACTCTTGGTGTGTGGAGGCTGATACTGTCTGGATAAATAACAAACACTGAACATTACAAGTAGTAGGTTGTAGTAGCTTCTCTTCATCAGGTTACTCCTCAAGAGAAGGCCTTGTTGTAGCTTTAAACATGATTTTAGCTGTAATTCCCTCACTTTAACCCATACAGTTGTCCTCACCATTTTTCCCTGATAGTCTCTTAAATAGCTCAAAGTTCTTCCCACATTTTCGTTTGCAAAATTGGATCACAGAAAATTAGAGGAAGAAATGCTACTTTAAATTAGCATCCTTAGACAATGTGGGATTACTTTTAACCTTAATTTTTATAGCAGCAAATGGGAATAAAAGAGTCACTGGCTGAAATCAGCAAGTCATTCCCTTTATATGGAATAACAGAATATGTAGTTCTGAATAACTTGGTTTAAATCAAGCAAGAAAGTCTTCCTGAGGTCAGAGCGGCTCTCTTCTGTAATAAAAATTGCCTAACACTGAATGTTTTCCCCAAGGTGAAGTATCTATCACAGACATTTCACAAAGAGAAAAAGGCAGAACACAGGACAATCGTTTCAGAATTATAAAATCCTCCACCTCTCCCACCCTTTTCTACAGATACTGTGTCCTTGTGAAACTTCTGTGTTTTCCTTCTGACACACCACCAGCTAGGAAATGTATTTCACCATTCCTCTTTACAGAGAAGCTCTCATTGTACGGTAATTTTCATCTTTCCGAAGGCAATGTATTGGCCTGCAGTTTTCCTTTCCAGCTATTATCTTCTTTAACTGAACATTTACTTTTTCTAAATCTTCTGCAACAGCAGGTACATGTGTACTTCTAATAAGTCTGATGTTGGATTCGGTGATTTACCTACTGTGTTAACTCTTTTAGCTCTTATATTTTCACCTTTTTTGTATGAAAAGGCTACTGGCTGAGGCACACGGTTCTATCTGTGTACACACATGGCATTTCTGAATCTGTGGTATAGTTGTGGGAACATAGGAATTGCCATACCGTTTCAGCTAACTGCTTTGCCCAGTCATTTATCCTCTCTGATCATGACTGATGGTGAGTACATTAAAGGATACTGTAAGCATCTCTGTAAAGCCCACAGACTATCTCAGAGTACTGTGCCGTAAAACCATTTTTAAGTATGTGGCAAAGCATTTTGCTTATGCATTTAATAAGGAATTATATGCTGTAATTGTACTATGTAAAATAGTATGCTTTGCTTATTTCCTTTCCTTAGGGAAAGGTCACCAGAAGAAATGTATTTTGAATGTTCTTTTGGTTTACATATGTGGAGAAACCTACACAGTACCAGAGTACCTATACAGTACCTACACTGTACCAGTGCAGTATAAATAGAATTGCACTTGTCTTTCTGCTCAGCTTCATTTAGCTCAGGCTTTGTAAAAGAACTTGCACCTCTCCCATTGTATTATATTTTTCCCCTTGCAATGAAGAAGAATTTGCTCTGTGATTTTTAGAGATTGTTTTTATTATTTTGATAAGAAAATGTTCTTTTCCATGGTTATTTTGTATATAAAAGAAAGATCTAGGAAGATTTTTTTTAGTTTTGTGAAAGCCTTAGTCTTTTCCTCAGGATTTCTCCCCTTTATTGTTACTTCACATATTTAAAGTTTTTTATCGTTATATTTGTAGAATATTTTTTAATCTGCTTGTTGTCTGCTCTCAATCAAATTTCATGAATTTAATAGAGTAATCTTGAGGTTTTTACTGGTCCAGCTAAAACCTGCAGCCTACATTGGCTTTATGGGACCAGGCAAATTCAAATGCATATATGGGTGCATCTACTTCATTCCCCTTTTGTTAAAATCCTCTTTCTCACCATTTTTTTTAGTTTCTTTTTCTGAAATTCTCTCTAGCTGTAAAGAGATTGATAGTTACACTAAGGGTTAGCTCTGGGTGGGCGTGGGCAAATTTTGGTGAATTGCATTGCTGAAAAATGCATTTCACAGAGAGCTTTAGGTATATAAAAACAGAGAGATAAGTAAAACTGACAGTGCCTCGGATTGTCTTAGGTTAAACCAAAGGGCCTAGGGCTATCATCAACTGCAGACCAGAGTTTCTCTTAGCTGCCTGTATGGAATAGAATAGAAAACTTGTCTCAGATATGGGAGCTCTCTTTGCCTCTCTTTGCCTGACCTGAGCAGAAATTTGTATGAGCCCTTGCAGGTGAGTGTCCAGCCCAGGTTGCTAATGGGTGTCTGCAGTCTTACCGATTCACCTTAAAGGGCTGGAAGGCAAGTTCAGCTGCTTTTTTGGTGAAAACTCTAACCAGGGCCACTGTACCTCTGTGCAGAGCATGGGTCCTGCATGACTATGAGACGCTTTCTAGCCCAATGCAGATGGGGAAAGTCTAATGGTTTCCACTCGCCCGAAAGCCGTCGCCAGAAGGAATGTGGCAAGCCAGACGGAGCCCCAGCACCAGCATGCAGCTGTCCAGGTCTCCGGCTGCAGGGAGTGCCTGAGCCTGTCACTCCTACCGGAGGGCAGCAGGGACGACTGCTGCCTTCGGTGTGACCAGGTGGATGATCTGCTCAGCCTGGTGGCAGAGCTGAAGGAGGAGGTGGAAAGGTTGAGGAGCATCAGGGAGTGTGAGAGGGAGATAGATTGGTGGAGCCGCACCCTGCCCTCCCTGAGGCCAAGGCAGCAGGCAGAGGCTCCACAAGAAGCAGACCATCCCCTCCCCTCTTGCCACCAAGCGGAAAGAGGGGACCCAAGAGACGAGGGGAACTGGAAACAGGTCCCTGCTCGGAGTGGCAGGCGAATCCCTGCCCGGCCTCCCTCGCCTTCCCAGCTGCCCCTACACAACAGGTATGGGGCTCTGGAGCTGG